>VZTL01063916.1:0-16787 GCA_013400535.1 Scopus umbretta
CAGGACACTGTCCCAGAAGGCCATATTCCAGTGGCCAAAGGAGGAAGAGCAGTACAGAGATGGGCTAAATCAAGACAGAATAGACAGAGACTATTGCTGCTGTTACGGATGCTGCTGGGGAGAAGAGGGTAAGAAAGGAGCACCTGCTGCTTGCAGCAATTAAATTCAGGTCATGAGCTGCAAACTGCACCATATCTCCTAGGAACACCATCATGGGATTTTTTTCGCCATCAAAGCTAGAGCTGGTCAAACATATTAAGATGGGTTTTCAACAATAATGATTTTTTAAAAAGAATTCTTTAATTGTCAATATTTTTTTACTAAAGAATAAAAAAATGTTGGCACTTTTTAATAACTTTGTAAATAATTCAGTAAATCACTTAATAAAGTATCACTTTATACAGTGGGGGAAAAAAACCCCACTTGTTCTGCATGTCTGTAAAGTGGGATTTCCTCTGCAAAAACCACACGCACAAACATAAATGGGGAAATATACTTTTAATGAAGCACACTGATGGAAACTGAACAACGTAATTTTCTCTATATTTTCCACAAAGCAGAATGGTATTTTTGATCAATCCAGAAATTCTTCTAGAAATTTCTGGAGAATTACATTGTTATGGTATGGGCAGCATAGATGAGTCACAGGCGCTTCCCACCTGTGTGGGGTGACTCTGACTAGTGACTCCATCAGTTCTGAGCATTTCTGTCCTCACACCTGTGCTCTGTCCTTCCTCGTAAGGAGGTGACTCCTAGAAGCTCTAGCTGAGATTAAGATTTCACTCACTTGGGCCTTGAGTGCACGAAATCCCTGATTTACAGATATTACAATGTGAATAGGCAAGACAACTAAAGGATGAGTGGAAGGCATTGTGCTTTGACCAGGGTTCAGCAGCATTTCAGCAACAGCAGACACACAGCTTTGCAGAGTATTTTTTCAGCTGACTGTTGCTGTGAATTTTTCTTCCCTACCGGGTAAGAGCTCTAAAGCATTTATAGGAAAAATCCTATAAAGGATTCTAGAAGGAACCTCATTCATAAACATCAAAATAACTTTTAACTACTCACTTTATGCCAGGGGAGGGCTCTTCTGGGAACGCTTAGCGATTTTAGATTTTCCAGTCTGCATGTGGAGGTATGCTAAGTGGCTGATCTTTGATGAAAATTGGTTCATTTCAGTGAAACTACACTAATACTAGCAGAGAGTATTTTTCTAGCCAATCATTTACTAATCAGTCACTGGTACAACAGAAAGTGAGTGCAAGCCTTGCCGGGAAAACTTTCAGGTTACTGGCACATAAGATAATCACTATGGTGACTTTATTTCTCTGTAGTAATTTATACTGCTTTACATATCACTACCCTGTAAGTCACAAGATTCCTCCATACCATATAGTGACTATTTATATGCAGGTAGTTCTCACCAGCTCTCTAAGGACCCCCTTCATATCAAAGTTTAATTGGTGTATGACAATTTAATGTTACGTTTCTTAGCAAGATTGCCCTAAGCAAATAGGCAATGCATCTGAAAAGGGTATTTTTTTTTCTAAGAATGAAATTTAGTAGAGCGTTACTCACACTTTAGCATTCATCTAACAATCAAAATGTATTTCATTCTTGTTATTTTTAGATATCATTAATTCACAGGGGAAGCTTAGATGTTTCTCCAGTCCGTGACTCTCTTATGCAGATTCAAAAGACAAAAGCTGCATTGTCTGCTTCTAAGGAAAAACTGCTGGAGGCACTTCTTTTATTTTTCTAATGAACACCATATGAAAACAGGCATAGAACAACTATTTACTTACGTGCAGTGGTCTATTAGGGTCTTGTACCCGGGCTATGTCCTTCGCCATGACAGTGAACATACTACATTGGTCGGTCTATTTACAAGACTTTTCTTCTTTCATTTTTTTTCAATGTAATCGTTTCTATATTACTTTGACCTGAATTTTTAATGATGGTGCTCTGTGTAAGTGTGAATGATAGTGTTATATATAGTTTACTAGACTTAAACACATCAAAGAGCAATAATATTTAATAGTTTTAAATGGTACAAAGTCAGTCTTACTCACTTCCTTAGTTCAAAGTTCAGATTTACTGTTCAATAAAACCACAATTTTTACTGTTCCTGAAGCTGGAATTTTCTCATTTGCCTGATTAAGGATGATTTGGAGAGCCTGTTGGAAGAGGAATGGATATTTTTATAGACCTTCCTGGATTAAACATCTATGTTTAGATGTGGTTTTGGTGATCGGGTACAACCATTTACATACTTGCTTTCCAGTCTAGCATTCCCCACTGCATCGGATCCATACTAGGCAGTATTTATTTTCCTGAATCCACTGGCATAACCGCACTAGCCACGCTGTGACATGTGTCAGACCTTGGCATCCACCATTCTGCTGCAAAACGGAGGGAAATAGTAGCTGTATGGCAGGATACGGTAAAATGTTCTTTTATCCCTTTACATATCTATGCAGGTGCATCCAATGAGTTGAATACAGTGCTAAAAAAGAACAGCAGTTTTTTCAAACATGTTACGGGTACATACATATATATATATTTCCACATGTCCTCATTTCTCTGTACAAGTTATTTTCTTCTTTCTGCATCACTAATTTTCTTACACAAAATTTCACCTACTTGTTTTAATAAGAATAACTTTGTTTTGTAAGAGTAACTCCTAGAAAACTTTCAGCAGCTAAAATAGTTCACCATAGTAAACCTTATTTGAGAATAAGAATACACAGTCCAGGAGGGACAGGCTGAACAAAAGCAAAAGTGTAGAAAATGACATGCAATTTTCCAGTTTCTCTCTGGAAGTTTCAGAACAACAAACCACCATTAGCTTGGCATTACCAAGCTTGCTACTAAAGTTATATAGCTTTCATTCCACGAAGAATGACCTGTAGAAAACTTGCATCAAAAGCCAATGAAGTGAGGCAATGATTTATTTATGTGCATCCCAGTATGAGAAAGTTACTTTCAAAGATAAGAGAGGTGTTTTGAAAAAATATTGCCTCTGCCTGAAAAAAACTTATGCTTTCTGTTAAACACAATATATTAAAGTGAAATGGATAACAAATATATCTGAAAGTGATTGCGCAAATGTTCAGTTCAAAGAAATCATAGGTCACTGGGAGGATCTGATGTGTTCAAGGGCTTTTTTTCTATTAAAAGCTTGATAATTAAAAACAGTTTGTACAGGATAAATAGCTACAGTTATTTCCACTTAGTTATAATTTGAATAAAATATTTAGCTTTTGTTAAATGAAAACATTGAGATCCACCTAATACTAGGAAATAAAAATAGTGCTCACATTGTTAGAAGAGCATTGGCAGGAAAAACATTACATGAAGAGTTATTTTAAGTCTTGCTTCTCCCTACTCACACCTATTCTGTCTAAGATTGTAACTAATGGTGTGACATCTGGCAACCATACTACCTCAGGCTGTGACCTTGTCAGTTCTTGTAAAACTGTGGCAAAAGTTTAACAGTGTAAGCATCAGGTTTGGATTTTTTTTTTTAACTGTCTAGAAGCACAGAATCAAATATAGATACAAGCTACTCAGCTCTTTTGTCTCTATTAGAAGTAGCTAAATCTGCTTTCCTCATGACAGATTCTTTCAAGAGCTGCAGTTACGTCTTATGCAGGCAAAGAAACTAAGTGGTTGGGGGCTTTTCCGTGGGGAACAGTTCTTAAAGATTACAGGAAGTCTACTTTATGTTCCCAATGAATTTATATCATCCATCTTGAAGAAATATACAGCAAAAGAAAGATGATTCTGCAAATTGTTAAGTGTGATTATTGCAAAATTTTGTAGCCAGGAAACTTTTTGCAAAATTGTACATTTTTGCTCTCCATTTGAAAAGGATGCTTGATTTCATTGCTAAAATGTTAATATTAAGAATTCAGTGCATTGTTATCTACCAGGTTCAAGATCATGTTTGTGATTCTAATCGTAAATATTCTCTCTTCCACCTGTTGTCAAGATAGTAATAAAAAGAAGAGAAACCAATGTCCTCAGCCTGCTTTCTGGCAGAGACCACTTTCTGTTAGATGCCAGTGTTACAGAGTGAGTGGCTTTGTTCAGTCTCTGGGGGGGTTTGTCAAACTGTTTTCTCACTGCATGGCAATGATCAGCACAGAGCAGAGTTTTTCATTTCAGAGATGATCATTCTGCATTAAGCATTGTGAGGAGTGGCATGTGGAGAAAGTACATCAGTGTAAAAAGGAGAGTCAGGAGGCACGTTTAGCAATAGCGTTAGGCACGAGTATGAAATGGACGGTATCAAAGAATGGGAAAGAAGTCTTGGCTGAGTTGGTAACCTCCAGTTATCCAGAGACCATCTGCATTCTTTTCTCATCAGTAGGCCATTTCATAGCTTTTGTTCCCTAACAGAATTTCTCATGGCTTCTTCAAATCGGCAGAGAAAATTGTTCTTCTACTGAAGAGACATATTGTCTTGCCATCCAGTATTAAAGAACTTTCTAAATTTATTTGGATATCGAAAAGCTTTTGCTAGATTTAAGAAATGGAGAAATGTTTGCTGTTCTTCCATATTTAAAAAAAAAAAAAAAGCATGAATTGTAGAGTTGTTCTGGTTGCCATATCACCTAATGTAATATAGGATAGGTGATGCTGAGCTTGCAAAATGAAACTACATGTCATCACTCAAATAAATTCCATCTGTGAGTTAGCTATCACATCTTCTTCTGCCCTTGTCTTGTAAAAGCATAGCGTTTGGAAGAGTATTTAACAATTTTATGCTATAGTCTGGTGTTTGACCACCAGGTCAGACTGAGTGCTACCAGAAACTCAGACACTCTTATGTATCTACTCTTCTCCTCTGTCATTAAAAAATACTTCAAAAAGTATTTTCCAGTATCAGGATATTAGCTTTGAAAAGCTTTCTTCATTTCTTGTTTGCCACACTGATGAAGTGCCTAAGACATAACCTGAGGATAGAGCTTTGGAAGAATCCCAAGGGAGAAGCCATCAGTCAGGCAGAAGAAATCCTGAACAGCTTCCTTCAGTATTGGGAATATACCACCATGCTTTTTTCTTCTGAAAATTGGTATAAGTTATGACCTTATTTATCTATGTTTGTCCTTTATCAAAGATACTACCTAAATGTTTAATGCTGCTACTCGCATCATCACCCATTTTATTGAAAATTACTGCCACAAGCTGATACATTCAGTACCCTTCAGCTGTGCTTTACGTAAATTGGGTGAGAATAAACACTGAAACAAAAATAGCAATTCTCTTTGGTTTTAGGAACACATGTACNCGTTTAGCAATAGCGTTAGGCACGAGTATGAAATGGACGGTATCAAAGAATGGGAAAGAAGTCTTGGCTGAGTTGGTAACCTCCAGTTATCCAGAGACCATCTGCATTCTTTTCTCATCAGTAGGCCATTTCATAGCTTTTGTTCCCTAACAGAATTTCTCATGGCTTCTTCAAATCGGCAGAGAAAATTGTTCTTCTACTGAAGAGACATATTGTCTTGCCATCCAGTATTAAAGAACTTTCTAAATTTATTTGGATATCGAAAAGCTTTTGCTAGATTTAAGAAATGGAGAAATGTTTGCTGTTCTTCCATATTTAAAAAAAGAGTTGTTCTGGTTGCCATATCACCTAATGTAATATAGGATAGGTGATGCTGAGCTTGCAAAATGAAACTACATGTCATCACTCAAATAAATTCCATCTGTGAGTTAGCTATCACATCTTCTTCTGCCCTTGTCTTGTAAAAGCATAGCGTTTGGAAGAGTATTTAACAATTTTATGCTATAGTCTGGTGTTTGACCACCAGGTCAGACTGAGTGCTACCAGAAACTCAGACACTCTTATGTATCTACTCTTCTCCTCTGTCATTAAAAAATACTTCAAAAAGTATTTTCCAGTATCAGGATATTAGCTTTGAAAAGCTTTCTTCATTTCTTGTTTGCCACACTGATGAAGTGCCTAAGACATAACCTGAGGATAGAGCTTTGGAAGAATCCCAAGGGAGAAGCCATCAGTCAGGCAGAAGAAATCCTGAACAGCTTCCTTCAGTATTGGGAATATACCACCATGCTTTTTTCTTCTGAAAATTGGTATAAGTTATGACCTTATTTATCTATGTTTGTCCTTTATCAAAGATACTACCTAAATGTTTAATGCTGCTACTCGCATCATCACCCATTTTATTGAAAATTACTGCCACAAGCTGATACATTCAGTACCCTTCAGCTGTGCTTTACGTAAATTGGGTGAGAATAAACACTGAAACAAAAATAGCAATTCTCTTTGGTTTTAGGAACACATGTACAAGGAAGATAGGTCTTTAACAGAATTTGCAATTCCTTCCATTTGGAAAGCCCAGAGTTACATCCAAGTATTCTTTTTATAATGACATTGATGTTTAGAAACTAGTAAAAAGTTTTCTGCATTTTTTGATATCTAAAATCCCATTTAAGCTCTGCATACTACTTTAGCTGGCATCTTAGGACTGGGTTAAGAAGCTCTAAACATTATGAAAGATGCAAGTTACACCACTTCCGTGTAATCTTGAAAAAAATCAGAAATATGTGTATCTAGAAATTGCAGATTTCCTCGGAAGACGTGTATCTTAGCACAGAAGTTACCTTATCTCGAGAAATCCTAAGCCATTCCTGGATCTATGGGAGCTGATTCTACAAGACCTGCAGGAGAACTCTAGAACTGTGGCACTCCCAAAAGAAACCTGCAATGGCAAAGTAATATCCAGCACTCCCTACAAGAACTAGTTCTTAAATGGAAGTTACTCAAATGAGTTACCGTGGACACAACCCTCTTTGACTGCCTGTGGTGGGTTCACCTTGGCTGGCTGCTAGGCACCCACCCAGCTGCTTTCTCACTCCCTCTCCTGAACAGGACAGGAGGAGAAAATAAGATGGAAAAGCTCATGAGCTGAGATAAAGACAGGGAGATTGCTCACCTGTTACTGTCATGGTCAAAACAGACTTGTCTTGGGCATGATTAATTTAATTTATTGCCTGATAAGAATAGAGTAGGATGGTGAGAAACAAAGACAAAACTAAAACCATCTTCCCTCACCCCTTCCCACTTCTTCTCAGGCTCAACTTCACTCCTGTCTCCTCTGTGTTCTCCCCTGTTGCCAGAGGAGAGGTCAGTCCATAACAGCTCCTCTGCTGCTCCTTCTTTCTCATGCTCTTTCCCTGCTCCAGCATGGGGTCCCTCCCATGGGATACTGTCCTTCACAAACTGGTCCAGCATGGGTCCTCTCCATGGAGCACAGTTGGAGCACAGTCCTTCAGGAACAGATTGCTCCAGCGTGGGTCCCCCCCCAAGACTGCAATTCCTGCAAGGAGCCTGCTCCTGTGTGAGCTCTCCACAGGCTGCAGCTTCCTTCAGGGCATGTCCACCTTCTGCAGAGCAGGGTTCTACACAGGCTGCAGGGGGACAAACAGCATCGCCATGGTCTTGGACTGCAGGCAATCTCTACTCCAGCACCTGGAGTACCTCCTCCCCCTTCTTCTTCTCTGGCCTGGGTATCCGCAGGGCTGTTTCTCTCCTGTTTTCTCTCCCCTCTCTCTCATGGCTGCCATGCAGCATTTTTAACCTTTTCTTAAACACACTTTCCCAGAGGTGCTGCCATCTTGGCTGCTGGGCTCTGCTATGCCCTGCAGTGGGGGGTCCATTGGAGCCAGCTGGAACTGGCTGTGTCCGGCACGGGAGAGCCCCTGGTCTGTTCTCATAGAGGCTGCCCCTGCAGCCCTCCTGCTGCGAAAACCTTGCCACCTAAACCCAACACACTGCTTCACAGGTCTGTTGGCTGAAACCGAGCATTATCTGGGACCTGATGCAGAAAGGAATCGGTGGTGTGCGCTGAAAGGCACCCAGGTGAAGAGTTCCATGGTTAGACTAACACATGAGCACCACAGCCATTGCTGGTGTCAGCTCTACAGATCTCAAACAAGTAATGAAACCACAGTACTTGATAAGTGAATCCTCATTTTGGGCATGACCGGCTTTGGATTTAAGTACTTGAGAATAGATCTTGAGACATCCCTGAGCATCTCCAACCTCAGGTGAAGACAAGGGGAAGGACGTGCAGGTGTTCAACACCTGAAATTCAGACCCATGGAAAGCAAGAATAATTACTCAAATGTGTGCCTCTCATTTGAAGGCACTTACAAAAATGTTGCCTTGGATGATGTACAAAAAAGCAATGGAAAAGAGGCTCTAGCCGTAACATCTCCACTTGCCATTGGTACCTGCACGCCCATTTTGTGTGGCAGAGAAGCAGCCTGGAAACCCATTCAGCCTGAGCCAGAGACTGAGCCAGCCTTTGCCTTTAACCAGTTTGTTTTCCATTCTGCATCTATAAAATAACTCATATCCCTCACCTGCCTCTCAGCCCTGTTATGCAACTTGATTAGAAACAGCAGCAAATTTGTCCTGTGTGTCATACCCCTCATGCTTATGCAAGTGCTCAAGCATCTGCTGGGAACCTTCACCAAGAGAATCAGTGCCTGTGGTCCAGGTATCATTTCCATTATTAAACACTTTTTGATTTATTATTGAATGTCAGTATCAAATAGGCTGCTAATAGTAAAAATTTGCCCAGTCACATTTAGCTCATCAGACTGAGATAGGACTTCCCTATTGTTATCTTCCATAAATTCAAAGTAAATTTAAAAGCTTCTTGGAAAAAGCAGCTTTCATATCAAGGGATCCAAATGCTGGACAGACTTGACAAGTTATTTTTTCTCTCTCTGCTTGTCCAATCTCTTTTCCCTGTAGAAAATAGACTAAGGAAAGGAATGTCCACATACCCTAACGTACATAATACAAAAAGCTAAATCAAAGACCATGGGAAAATCTCTGTACTAGTAACGTACAAAATAAAGTCCATTACTATTCATATGAAACAGAGACATCTGAATTTATAATATTAAATCCAAAATCTAATCTATATAATAATACAGATGATAAGCTAAATGGTACTCTGTTTCACTTCTACAGAAAAAATAAGATGGGACTAAATCAATCGTGATAAAATTTAAATACGCAATTTTACAAGCCTTGATATTCAAACTCCATTTTTTTTTATAACCAGTGATTCTTACCTAACAATTAGAACAGTAGTTTGTGTAATGTTTAGGAGTCTGCAACTGTAATAATTTTTAAAAAATATTTTAAAAAATCACCTATTTCAAGATACATTAAAGGCAATGTAACAAAATGCAGCAACTTCTTAGGTCACAAAAGCAAGAACTATAACTTCAGTGTGCTTTGCCAACAAGTTCACAAATATTTGGAAATCTAAATCTTTATTAGATTTGTCCTGAATTTTAAGTGACTCTCAGTCAACTTTGGTGTTAACTAGCTTAAAGTTAGCTTTGTAAAACATTTTAAATTTGTCTTTTCCTCAGTATAGATACAGTTTGATAATTATAGTTATTTCACTGACCATAATGTCCTCTAATGTCCAAATGCACAATTCTGTAAGATGCAACTAGTTGGCTATGATTTGAGTTTCAGGGTTCCAGTTAATATCAATTCAAACTAAAAAATATTTTCATGAAGCCTGTCTGTACAGCTGTTAATGCATTTGTTAGTTCTTCCAAAGGGCAATCTTACCTTCACTCCAATAATGAAATTATGCCAATAAAAGTATACTCATCCAGTGAAACAATACTTAATAATATTCCTTGAAGAAAACAAACAAAACGTTAATACCTTTGTAATGCTTCAGTTTTAATTTTATCTTGGATAAATGACATTTTGTACTCTTGACTACTTTTAGCTTCCGAAAAAATAATCGGAATTTCCTATAACAAATTTGGTCTCTTTTTTTTTTTTTTTAATCTCAGCTGAGACAGAGCTTCCAAGTTAGAACAGATCTTGATTGCAATTTGCACAAATGTAACCAAGTTTTGAGAAAATGGCTTACAGAATAAACAACGAAATAAAGAATCAAGTGTTCTTCGCGTAACAGCGATTTAACAATAGTTTCACTTTATGTGTAGAGCTTTTGTTTCTGGATCTGGGAACAGCATATGGGCAATTCCTCTTACCCTCAAAGGTCAGATTCCATTATAGCTGACCTCCACATTACAAATTAGCAAACAAAGCCATTTGTGAGCCTTCACTGCTTGTCATTGTTGTTCATGCAAATCTGCTGCAATGTGCCATTTAGGACAGTCATCGTTGTAACCCAGCTACATGACAATGTATGCAAATAACCAACAGACTGGGATACAAAGAAAGAAACAAGAAGTTAGCATCGATTTTCTCCAGTTGACCACATCTGTTGGCATTAGTAGTAGGAATAACTAAAAATAAATGAGCCAGTCCTCGGTGGAGGAATGAGGGTCTTGCACCCAGGAAACAGTGGAGAGAAGAAGGGAAGAAGAGAAGAGAGAAAAAGGAAGAGAAGATGTGAATCCAGTTTATCAGAGGGTTCAGAGCTGTTAAATCCCTCCCCGGGCGGGGGGAAGAAAAAAAAAGAAAGTTTACGTTGAGAAGCAGGTTTGTTTCAATGCCTAAGTGTTCCTAGACATTTATTCACGTTTTATTTTCTCACAAGACATGTTTAAAAGGCATTAAATATTACTAGATTAACACCATTGATTGATTTCAGCGCAGCATATCCTGGAGATTATTTCTGGTGCGGACAGTTGCTGTCATATGTCAGGATCCTCAGAAAGGGTATGTGTTATCTCCTGAAGATGCCCCTTTAAGGTATATTAAATTGGAGGAAGCAGGGAGGAGGACACTAGTAGCCTTGGAGTTGGCCTAAAATAGCAAAATATTTTGGCATGACAGTTAGATCCACTTAAATGCAAAAACTGTAGTAGGGGGAATTCAGACTACATTAACTGCTCTTCTTGATGATAATGAAGTGGACTCTGCTGGCAAGTGTAAAGAACAATCCTGTAACAGCCAAGAGATGCGCTGTTTGATCTTATGTATTTGTTCTGTATATAATTTACATATTTTTTTGTGACTCAGCAGTTGTTTATGAAATAGGTTTGCATTATATAAAACTTAATGAACTGTAGCATTTGCCCCCTGGAGTTTGACTTTCAATTACGGACATTTCCATGTAGAAGAAAAATTAATCTATTTTATGTTGTTAATCATAAAGGAAAAAATTCCAAAATTTTATGGTACATTGATGTATGTATGTGGGACATGCAGCACTTTGGCACAGCAAATGAGTTACATAATCAGTAAAGTAATGAATTAAGATAACTTTCTCTGTATTCCTGGCTCTTCCTGTTCCCACGTTTTACTGTCTTTTCACTACATGTGTATCGGAATTATTACATGTAATATATGGTTGCGGACAGGTAGCAAATCTCCACTGAAAGGCATATAATCAATTTCCTTACTACCACTGTTTCTATGTCCCCTGTTCTTTGGCTTGAAAAGTTTAATTTGAAAATCACTAGGAGCATTTTCCTGTGCCAGTTATATAAATGTAGTTAAATATAGTCATTAGGATTTGCTATTTAGGACCTTCCCATATGTTTAGGATTTCCTACAGAGATTTTACAAGCTATGAAATCACATGGACTGCCATAGAGTATTAATTTCTATTCAAATGTAGAAAAAAGGAAGCACAAATACTGGGATGTTAGTTATTTTTTTTATTTATATAATATACTACCAATAGTATAAGGAAGTATATAATTCTGAGTTTGATTGACCATCTGTTACCTCATTTTCCTGTTTCTTAGGTTTAATAGCCAGGCCAGGACAGCCATTCCTGTGTTTCGAGACATAGTCCCATTGATTTCAGTGATGCATGGGGACAAACCCCTCCACACAATTATAAACCTACCTCGGTGCTTTGGTAAAATATAAACCTACAAAAGTGCTGTATTTTTTGCCTTCATTGAAGGTCTCTACCCCAGCCAAGAGTCACACCTTCTTTAAAAATCTGACCTGCTCCTCTGTATTGAAATGAAATAGCAATTTAAGCATAGACATTTTCTATCTGTTTTAGTTATGATTAGATAGGTCATAATTCCTTAAGAAGGTATTTTATTTTTGCTTTCATTGTCATAATGTTCTAGCCAAACTAAAAGTTACGGTCCATAAAGATCATATATCTGGCAATCCAGAGTACCTTACTGTATCTTTCCCCATTTTGCAAGAATTGTTTCCATGCCACTTGCCAGGAATAAGAACTAAAGAGCACTTCAGCATCCTGAAATGCTGCACTGTTCATTGCAGCTGTTCTGATACACTGCTGAGCTGAACTATCTCTAATATCAATACCTTTTCTTTCCAAAACTAGTCATATCCGGGCACTTAAGAATATCCGGGCACTTAAGAGTGTTTACTTCAGTTGGGCCAGTATCTCTTTTTGAAGTTATGAACAATTTTCTCAAACAAGGAAGTTCTATTAATATAAGTTTACAGGCAAGAAGCCCATGTCTACGTTCTTCTCTGACTCATCTGTTATCAAAAGAATGAGTGACGTCTTCAGAAAACTCTGTTTTACAACTGCAGCCTGAAACTTCAAAACTGTTTAGAATCTTTCAAAGTAAAAAATTTGCAATGTTAACATCTCAGATTAAACAAAGAGTAACAGCGAGAGAAAAACACTAGCTTTATTTGTGTCATGGAAAGATACAAAGACAGGATTTATCATACCTGATCAACATCTGAGTTAATATCCTATCTAAACCTGGTAATCTATTTAAAGCTTTGCCCAGTGTGGGATGCTTGATCTAAAGAGGAAGTCTCACTACTCCCTCAAATACCAAGATCATTGTGTAATGCTGTTGAGAGCTTAGGAGATGCGACTACTTCCTAAATTGTCCAAACACTAAGCTGAGCCCCTAGGCTTCCTTAATGCCCAGGACTCTGCCTGAGACCGTAACCAGCATGGGGTGACCAGCTCCCTGGCATCCCCTCCTGTGCTCCCTCCCTGTCAAATACATGTCTTAGTCAGCAGCTGTATTTGACTCTTCTCAGCTGACTTAAAGCAATGGGAACGATGAAAATAATTCCTTAAAAAAAGTGAAAACTAGAGACAGTTAATGAAAAGCTGGACTTAACGACTGGAGGATAAGCGAAGGGTTGCTACTAAAAAGTGCCTGCGACTTGTGTGTGCACCCTCACGCCTGCATATTTTACTGAAATATCCTTCACACATGAGGACGGGGGCTCTTCTAGAAACAGACATTTTAGTGCTGCTGGATGAGATAGCTTGCTGTGCTAACTATGAAAACTGTCACATCAGTAGCAAATAACTTGTGATGAAATATTTAAGTAACAGGATCTTCTTGGATTTCTAGTGGCATTCTTTCACAAAGCACTCACGACTTCAGAGCTTATGAAGTCAGTGGAATTTCTTTAGTAGTGAATTACTGCTCATTTTCTCAGAAAGAATTTTAAATGTAACTGTATATTTTACTGTAACATACCATTTTATCTTAGAAGCAGCAGAATAGTTGGGGTTATCTCAGTGTCGCCCTACTAAGCTCCATTTTTTTAAGGTGGTAATTGTCAAATAATTTCAGCATGAAGATTTATCATGTAAGGCCATAGATCTGGAAAACGTTTTAAAAATTAGATGTAAAATATTGCTTGAATCATCTCTGACTAGATCTGAAAAAAATATAAAACATTAGTATTTTGGGACTGAATAGTGTTAGGGCTTGTTAAGGGACATTTTTATCCCTCTGTTCTGGGTCCTAGTATTTTGATATTAGGATTTGACTGTTTTTTTTTTTTTCCAAATGGCCAGAAAAATGCTTAAGAGGAAACCTAAGTTCTTAAGAGTAAAGAACTAGGTTCTTTTTAGCAAATAACCAATATATATACACCTTAGGCTGGTCACGTGTCAATCATTTAAAATAATCCTTTGACTAAGTCAATAAAAAACACCCATGACTTAACCAGACCAAGGTTTCTACTTTTGTGTGCAATTTGTAATGCTGTCAGTGGGCTTGCATTTTTATACACTACAGCCTGTAAATTACATCAATTAATCCTGAATTCCTTTAGGGAAGGAAAAGCTTGTAGAAACTGATGTATTAAGAAAATGAATAAAAATGAGTATGTACAGAAATTGCATGGGGGAAGAAGGTTTGAGACAAACAACCTGCTACCCATTGATAAATATATAAAGGGTGTTAGAATCACACGGGTATAAATAGTATGTTGTCTGTCAGGAATGAAAATGTAAGCATGCAAAATGGAATGCAAAATGGACTAATCTTTAGTAAAAAATATATAAAGTAAAAAAAAAAAAGAGCAGAATAATTACACAAGTCAAAAGTAAGAAATCATTAGAAACAGCCAAAACAGGCTAAATAAAGCTTTCATAAATACTAGACAGGACATTCTTTCCTTCAATGCAAAAATGAGCTGGAAGACTTTCTAGACTTTCTTTCATCTGTAATTTCTAGATGTGGATGTTGCAAAACTGCCTAACAAGACTGAGTGACCAGTTTCCTTACTGTGAGCAGGAATGGGATACCCAGCTCTCATAGCTGCTTATGAAAACTCTGAGCCCTAACCTATCATATCCTGGTTAAAAAGATACTTTGTAAAAAATCTACAGCCTTTGAGGAGCTAAAGGATGGTTCCGTCCTCTCTTTTGGTAGTGTTACAGGTCATGCATTCCTTTCTTTAGTACTTTGTCTTAAGACAGTTACTATACCAGTGAAGTCATTTACTTCATTAAATTTTCCCTTACTGTTCCTCAAGGGGACATGCAGGAAATCAGTTTTCCTTCTGACTGTCTATAGACCATGAGCAAATTCTACTCTGCTCTTTACCAGGTATCCCAGGTTTTGCTACTTGCATCAGTGACAGCTGGGTGCAGAAAGAAAAGAAGGAATCCAACAAGCTCCAGAGTATTCATCAGGTATTTTGAAATGCTATTGAAAGGTTGCAGGATGAATTAGTGATAATTGCTGGCTTAATATATGAGATCTGAAAAATGTCTTCAAGTGACAAGGACCAGATTTGTTTTGGTTTTTTTCCCCTCCTCA
Organism: Scopus umbretta; assembly: GCA_013400535.1. Taxonomy (NCBI): domain Eukaryota; kingdom Metazoa; phylum Chordata; class Aves; order Pelecaniformes; family Scopidae; genus Scopus; species Scopus umbretta. Next base: position 15,016 of record VZTL01063916.1, read on the forward strand.
CTGAAGACACTCAGTTGTGCTAATATACCTAGTGGCCAAACAGAAGATTCCTCTGCTTCTGAGTATCTTCTGGCGTCACCGCTAAATCGTTCTTCTATCCATAGCATATCTCAGAGAGTTTCCAATTTTCCCAGGTTGTGTTTCCGCTGCACGTCAGTCCTCGGGGCAAAGAAAAGCAGTCTTGTGTGTATCACCAGCCCCTTGTATAGCGGCTCAGGTTGCCCAGAGGGTTGCCCTACATCTCTCCGTTCTTAGAACATTTCCTTTAAAAACGGAACTGACAAAAAAATTAAAAGATTTAATTAAACCCTTTTTCATTAGTTATCATGCACCACAAACAGCGTGTCAAGTAGTGGGTGTCTGTAAACACCCAGCAGCGCGGCTGCAGCTGGTCTTCAGACAGCAGTATCCTCCAGCTGAAGCAGAGCAGGATCACGTCTTTTTAGAGTGCACGACCTGTCGGGCACTAATTTGGGGCTAGATTGCGGTTTTGACCTCCTGCTAGCGGTGAAGAAGATGAGCTGTGCACTAATAACAGTTCCCAGCGATGCTCCCTGTTGTGCCGGGAGTGCACACACAGCAGCTGCTGCTGCCCTTGTGGAGGGCTGTGCCCACCCTCTCCTGCAGCGGTCCTGCTCTGCTCACAGCCGTGTACAAACAGCATCGTCGCTTGGACGGTGTCAAGGCTACCGCCCACCACTAATGCGGTTTCGGTTATCACTTTTGAAAGGTCCTGATGATATACGTGAAGTTCTGAAAAGATCAAAAATAAGGAAACAGAAGAATATGCTATTCTTCATCCTCATTCCTATGCGTACACTTATGGAGAAATGCTAGCCAACAGCTTGTCATTTCACCAAGAGATGTCTATGTAGTGATACAGCTTTCAGACGGTTAAACGGGGGGCTTGGAGCTAAAAGAAATCTGGGAAGGCCCAATCTGGGACCAAATTTCTCATTTTGAAACATCACCAGCTAAATGCTGTTTAACCCGTACGTAGCGAGGTGATGTGAACCTGCAGCCATCTTTCTACTAACAGTAATGAAAACAATAAATAAAAAGATCCCTGACTTGAGAGAATGACACGAGTGAGATCTAACAGTGATTTGCGCTTCATACTGGACAAACAATTATCTAGCACTGGCAACAGAGAATCTACGCACTGCTGTCTGAAGGGGTCGCACAGCTCAAACAGATTCTTAACGAGATCAGTTATTTTCTAATTGTAGAGCTAATTAAATTGTAAAGAGAGACCTGCTGACACTGGAAACAGTATTCACATTCTTCAGCTACAGCCGCCTTATTAAAAGAGCTGTTGAACTACTTTAGGCTGGCTGGACCTCTGCTATAGCTGTCTAATCCAGGTTTCTTTCAGTATCTGTGGAGAATATTTCCTTAGTGCAAACTGAGAGATAATGTCCAAGAATGTTTTTATAATAAATTTGTCTCTTAGAGAGAAGTATACATCAGTTTCCTTCAGGCAGTGAGCAAAGCAATAGATAGATACTGGCTTACTATCTCCTCTGCCCCTGACATTAGCAACTGGAAGGTATACAAGGCTAGGTGGCCCTTTTGCTATGTCCTACACTCAATACATAGAATTGAAAACACTAAAAAAAAGAAAAAAACCAAACCTGTAAAAACCCCTTCAAAAATATCATTATATTAGGAAACACAGATTTCAGTCCTGCAAATTGGAGAAACATTGTCCAACAAATAGCAGTAGCTCTCCTGATGGCTACCATTATATTATTCATTAAAAAAAAAAAAAA
>VZTL01063918.1:5104-44739 GCA_013400535.1 Scopus umbretta
GAGGGTGGGGAACAACCTATCTATAAGCTCATCTTCCCTGGCCCTTTCCTTATTTTACTACTTTCCTGCAGTCTTCCCACCTACGTAGTCTTCTCTTCTCTTTAACAGTCATACCAAGGAACAAATCTATCTATGCAGTTACAATACATTTCAGGAGACTGTCCTCAGAGACTGGTTGATGTAGCACAAACATAAACTAAGGGTGTATTACTTGAGTCATATGAAGTATGCTGTTTGAGTGAGAAAAGATCTTCTGCAAATATTCTTTCAGATGAACTTTGCCTAGTGGAGGTTTGGGGTTTCTTCTCAGATTACCTAACCTTCCTGAAACATTGTACTCCAAACTGGAGTTCAGTATATTTTTAAGCAAATTTAATGCTTACAGCTGTGAAATTAAATGTTCTGGATTAAAGTCTGGCTGTCTCATCCAGTGAGAAATAGATGTACCTTGTTACTGAGCCAATGGTTGCTCTGTCTCATATGCACAGACACTGTACTGCCAGTATGTATTTGTAATTCATTTGGTACTTACTGCTACACAGTCACATCCTTGGTAAAGTTGTAAAATATTAAGCTTGTGTATATGGCAGTAAAAAAAAATTTATGTTTATTTCCTTTGAAGTTCCAGCTCTGTATCAGAAGCACCTTCAAATGTTAGAAATAATTTAATATATATTGCAAATTATATAACATAGGTAATGATGTTCCTTGATTTACTTGCAAACTTCAGCTTTAGAATGGCCTACTGTCCCAGTTTTGGTTGTAGGGGAGAATGAATTTAACTGTAGAGGGATAGGAGGTTATTCCTTTTGGCAGTTCCATAGTCTGTGTGTGTGTTCCTCAGTGCATGAGGAGCAAGGAGATCAGGAACATGATCATCAGAGTGTGCTTGTTAAAATTATGAGTGGAGGGAAGGTGGTTGAATTTGCCCAAGATGGCATCATTATATTTGCCATCATATTTCTCATATGTGCCAGCTTTTTACTTGGGACACCTAGATTCTTGTGGTAGCCCATTTGGGGTGGAGATGGAGGAACCAAGGCATCAGGTGAAATTTTTTTGGTAGAAGCCTTATTTTTAAGACTGAGAAAAAACAGCAATTGTGTCCTCTAACTTGGATTCAGCCTGGAGAAACATGAGTTTCCAACATATAGGTTGCATAAATGTCAGACTGGAATTTTCTGATCAGTGCATGTGTCACAATAAGCACTTTTTATAGCAATGTACATTACCAGTTTCTGCAGGAAAAGTTTTTCAGGTTTAGAGTGGAATTTATACTTAAGATGAGAAAACACACAACCTGAAACAGCCACTGAGAGCTCAGTGTCCAGGGCACTCACTTGATGGGGATGATTCAGATTCATATCTTCAGACAGCACAGCAACTTAAGTGGTGGCTCCTCTACCCAGCAAATGCCCCAACTACCAGGTTATGGAATCATTCTTGTTTTTTTACCTGTCAGAGATATTCTAGGTGAACATAATTTAAACACATTGTGGAAAAAGCGAGGGGGTCTGAATCCATGTCCACCGTTAAGACAACCACTAGAGATGTGCCAAAGAAATTCAAGTCTGGTCTGCGATGAGTCAACCGTTTATACATAACAAGGTTTCTCCAACAGGAAAACTTGGGAGCGAATAATTCTGTAATCTAGTTGCTAAGACATTCTTTTAAAAAATTAAGATTCACATCCTTAAATAAGCAAAGATCTGTATTGGGATTTCACAAACCCAAGATGAATGCTTTTTCTTGTAGACTCCAGAACACCCTCATCTGTAGGAAGAATTTGTTTCACTTAATTTCAAACTCTTGCATTAGGAAACTAGTGACCTATTTCATGCTTAGATTGAGTTGTTTGGATATAGATGTAGCACTACATGGTACCTTAGTGTTAAAGATAATAGGTGGCTCCACTCCATTTTAGATGTATGTTCTTCTGTTGCTGCTGTTTCATTATGACCCTCTGTGGACAAAGGATGTGCATCTATGTACCGAACTACTTGTAGCTGGCTTCTCTTTGCAGTTCCCCATATAAATGGTCAGAAAGAATGATGAAAGCCAGTAGTAACAGCAATACCGTTTGCATTATTAAACTGCCTGCGTTGTTTTGAAATGCCTCAAGTGTATAGCAACAGGAAAAATTTTAGAAAAAGGCCTTTGTATGTTTTGCTGGGATATTTCAATTACTTTAACCCTTATTTAATGAACTACACTAAACTAAGTACTTAAAAGCCTTATAAATAGTCACAAAGATTGTAAGCAGCCTTTTTGAACCCAAGGCAGGCTAATGAGAAACACTGATTTAAAGGAACCAAATAACTTTGGCTCAAATTAGTAATGAGACAAGAGAACATTTTACTGCTTCAATAGCTTGTGTGAAATGAATTGGTGGCCCCAGTCCAGTTTCTAGTAAATGTTTCGCTGCTACAGTAATAGTCTCTCTATAAATCATCAGTAGTGCCTGCATCAGAAAAGTCACCACTAATATTTGTCCATAATTGGCTAAGTGAACATGTTCATGCAGGGTTGTCCTCAATGCCTTGCAGAGGAGTTTTTCTTTGCTAATGTTAAAAAGCATTGACAAGGAATTTGAGGGGTTTTGGTGAGTGTTGCTGCAAATGTTCTTTGGGTAAAAACCCTTGATTTCTAATTCTGTAAAAGTTTCATCTTTGTCCAAACTAAAATTCAATGAAAATGAAGTGGAGGAATGTAAAGAAAGGCATTGGACTATGCAGTCCTGACTTTCTCCTGTTCTAATGGGTGATGTTTCAACTATTCTTACACTGCTGCCTTTTCAGTAGTATGGACACTATTATCAGTAGTAATTCTATTTCTGGGTGTTCACAGAAAATGTATTCTGTAATTCTTTACTTTGTTCTAACACTTGCTGGTGTTTTCTTTATCTTTAATACAGTAAACCTGTTGAATACGCTAAAAGTTGTTCTGAGTTGGCTGCTATTTTAAGTTTTTCTTATGAGACATATTGTCTCGCCTGCTGTCCTATTGCTTGCCCTAGGGAATCTCCACAATATGTTCCCCTTAATGGGAGCTAGTAAGATATGCTTGGCCAAGCTGCCAGTTTGTCAGTGGAAAAAAAAACCTCTTCAGGGTCATAAATTTCTGACATCTGTATAACAGTGTGGGTATAAGATCCACAGGACTGTGTTATTAGAGCACACGGGACAGCCATTACAAATAGGTGAATCAGTCCAGATAAAATTAGAACTGACTCTGTTCTTTACCAAGTCCTTGAACTAAACCTAGATCAGATTACTTTTGAAGTAACTGTCAAATCTCTCAGATTTTTAATTGGAATCACTCATTCAGGACTCTGACCTTTCCATATTCTTAAGCTGTTAAAATTAATCCACTTGTGTTCATTTTCATGCACTCTACACTCCCTTGTTCTAGTGATGGTCCTTTGTGCAAAATCTGCATCATGGAAGCATAGCTATTCCAGCCAGACCAGACTTGGGAAGGACCAGAGACTTCCCCATGGAAAAATAAAATCAAACCAACCAAATACAAAGCAAGAAACATAAATTCCCACATCTGTTCTTGAAAGACTTCCTTCTGTGTTAAACGACCAAAAGAGGTTTGGTAAAGGTTTGGGTAATCAACCATTTGGTGTATTTAACAGAACCTCAAGCCTCCAGTGGTTTGATTGTCCCTGTTCGGAGTTAAAAAGGCTTTCCTTGCTTGAGTGTACTCTGCACATCTAGCAGCCAGTCTCTTTTTTTACTGTGCTTCAGACACAGTAGTATGCTATTAGCAGTAGCAGACAATTCTCTTAAAGGTCACATGAAGTCAGAGAAGCATATTCCTCAGTGATAATAAAATAAAGCTAGAGCTGACACTTCAACAGTGTCAAGGAAAACGCAGTGTCTTTTTTTTTTTTGTGCACCTGAATCAGAAAGCTAGTTTCTGCGTTCTTTTAGAATACCGTAATGACTTCATAAAGAGTAGGTTCCACAGAGAAATGTAATATTGACTCTTGAAATGAGAATTTTGTTTGGTTTTCTTGAAATACTACTTAATAAGCATCAGTGATCCACATGCCGTGGCTAGGAAACTGTGGCAGCAACAGTTGCATTTGTATAAACTTTTTGCTTATGGCAGATTAAAAGACTAAAATCATTGGAGATATCTGAAGACTAAATCATTACGAAGGAGTTGGATAAAATCATGGTATTTTGTTTTGCCTCATGCTACTTTATTTCCATATGCTGTTCAAGATAATTAGCAAGTAAGACTTTGGAGTGGCATGACAGATGATGCTAGGAATGGTACTCTGATTAGGTTATTTCAGTATTTACTATACAAACATATTTAGTCTAATTGGGGCAGTCGGGTAAAAATCGGAACAAACAGGTGAAAAAAAATAAGCATGGTCCAAAGGCACTTCCTCCATGGCAAATACTTAAAGGTTGGATTTTTGAAGGCTGTTTTCTCACTCAGCACTACTGATCATGAAGTCCTAACCAGAGTAAACCACAGCAGTCTAACTCAGTCATGCCTGCTGGGTTATGCTATAGCCCAGAATCTGGTTATGAGTTAAAAACCATGCGAGTCTCCTGCAGTGCAGAAGAATGAAGCTTAGGAGATGCACAGAACAGGGTATGAATTGCACACCAACTATACAGAAACATCAGTGGAGCAGAAGTAATCATGTGGCTGTTCTCACACTGGAGGCTGTGAGAACAGCCTTTAAAAAAGGCCTCACACTTTAAAAAAAAAAATTACATTATTTTAGAGTTTGTTTACATTCCCTGGAGCGATAGATAATATTATCTGCTTTATTGTGATGATGATGGTGTGTACCTTGAGGTCTGTTCTCCCTTCCCACCCCCATCTAACGTATTGGCTGCTCCCTAATGAGGCCAATCTTTGGAAACTTTGGAGTTTCTAGAACATTGATGATAAAATATATTATCTGTAGGAAGGTAACTGTCACATCATGTTCACTGGTCATTTTCAAAGTCAAGAATAAACTGTCTTATTACATAAAATAAGACCTTCAACACTAAAACAGAAAATAAAGATTCTAGCAAAGCTGAAGAGAACATCTGCATAAGTCCTATGAATGTATATAACTTGACACAGGTGTCTTTTATCTCCCATACTTGCTTGTGATTTCCTCAGCTAGGTTCAAACTCATGTTCTAACTTCTGCACCTACATATTACTTATTTTAATTACAACATGGAGATATCTGTTCTGCTCCCAATTCTGGCACAGATGCAATTGGCTGAATGGGACAGAAGCACAGAAGCTCTCCCTTCAGACAAAATTCCATCAGGGTCCATCCTTCTTCAGGACTCAATGGTGTGTGAGATGATGGATGCTCACAGAAAAAGTTAGAGGGGAAGCCTGTGCAAGCCTGGAAGTTGACTGGCCAGGGGGAGGTGGTCATGCAACGTTAAGACGTGCCTGAAAACAGGCCTTGCAAAAGAACAGCAGGTGGAGCTCAGTGAAGAATCATCGTAGTAGGATGATAATTGGCAGACTGTACTTATGAGAGTTGTAGGATGCTTCTGTCCTTAACATGGCAATCTTGACCTTGAAAATAGAGTTACAGAATAAATTAGGTTTGTAGGGACTTCTTAGGGTCATCTGGTCTAAAACTCCTGTCAAAGCAGAGCCAACTTTGAGGTTAGATTGAACTTCATAGTTAGATCAGATTGCTCAGTGCCATATCCAGGTGAGTTTTTATCATCTTCAGGGATGGAGATTCTACAGTCTGTCAGTTTGACCACATTTGTGATGAAGTGTTTTTCCTAATACCTTAACGGAAATGCTGTGGTAAGTTTTTCTATATATGTAACGTCTGGTCTGAGTTAAATCCTGCTATGACAGAAAGGATAGATATGTAGTTTGAAACTGTTTGCAATTTATTCTAATTATTCAGAACATTTCAATACTAATTTCTTTTTATTCCATTCTTTTTTTTTTTCTGGAAAACTGTAGTTACAAAAGTAGAGGAATAATTCTTAGATGCATAACATTAGGAGGGAAAGTAAATGAGGTGTCTGAACTCTTAGGAACTAGATAGCTTTTTCTTTCACTATTCATCTTCAACATCTGTATTATTCTTTAGGGCACCAAAATGGAAAGTATTATTTCTTAAAGAAAAGTTTGGTTCCTTTTCATTAGCGTGACTTTTTTATGAACATATAAGGTCATGTGATCCCAAAATTGCATTAAAAAGATTTAAAAAAATCTCAACCACTTAGATTTAGTATTTCTATGCTAATATATAACTATGAAAATCATACTGTTCTCTGCAGCAGCAAAGCCTATTATTTAAGTATCTTTTCAATGTGACAAGAATTAAATATCTGTATGTTTAACTCCCTTATGTAGGTAGTGAAGGACTAGACATCAAATTTTCAAATTTTATTTGGGATTATTCCTACTTAATGTTTTTTATACCAAAGGTTTTAGAGGGATGTGCAATTTCCAGTTGCAATCTCATATAGGTAGGAAATGCTAGAAACTTTTCTGGTTTTTTGTGTGTGTGTTTTGGATGGCTTCTAAAAATGTTCCATTGTATTTGCCATTTTATGCGGGGTAAATATATTTCCATATATATATATATTTCTTCTGTGGTTTTGCTTTCTTGAGACGCTTCTAGCCAAACAGCTTTCCTTCCTATACAGACGTCTTTTGCACCAGCTCCTTGATTTGACCTTGGTTCACCTGTACTGCTGCATAATCTGACTTAATTTTGCTAAGGTGTGCCTGCTCACTTTGCCCTTCTTTTAGAGAACTAAGCATTTGCTCCTTGTTAGTTTTATTTCAGTTCATAGCCACCATTGTTCTTGGATGGCATCCATGTCCACAACATGCTGCACTCCTCCTTTCTCTAAACCTTCTGAGTAACAGTAGTTCCCCCAACCCTGCAAAATGGAGCTGATGCAAATTGCTTGTTGTTTGAATGATCCTGGAAGGGAGAATATTATGATATTAAGTGTCATTGCTTTAGGAATGAAGATGGAACAAATAGTGTGAAATGGAGTATCTGAGATGATGGCATTCTGGTCATGTGAGGAAAGCCATTTCATAGTTAGAAACTGTCTCATAATCTTCAGCATAAATACATTCACAGCTTGAATATTCCCATATCTTCCATCTGTCAGTCCTTAATTCTCATTCAAGGCTGTTTTAGATGTGCCCTGGAAATGCAGAGAGCACGTATGTCTCATCTAGGTCTGATGAAATAACAAGCATAATTAGAATGTTTTAACATGTTTGCAGTTGCCGATACGTCCTTAATGAAATACTTAGCAGCAGTCTGTGGCCAGTAGGTTTGGATGTGTGTAAGAGACCCAACAAAGTCTTTTAGTGTTTTTTCTCTTTTGTGAATTCTTTTTTTGGAGTAGGCAATGAAGAAAACATGCAGAGATCTCAAAAATCTGATCTGGGAATCTAAGTTTTATCTTTCTTTGGGGTCTGACATTTAGTTACGGAGCAGTCCTATTTCCATGGTAAAACACCCACAAAACAGGTAAGCATTTCCAAGGTGGATGTATCAATTAATCCTTTCTTCTTGTCAGACTCAAACATAATTGATTGGTTTGTATAGCACTACTGGCCTTAGAGATCTGTTTCACCCTGGAAATTGCTCACTATATCCACAGCTCTTTTTGTGTAATGTGTTTTTCAAATCAAGTGTTGCTCGCTGGAAATACCTCTTGTCTTTATGTGGAATCTGTAGGTCTGTTATGATTTTATACTTACACATTCTTTTGTTTAGAGAGTAGCAGTAATACAGTTTTCTTCGCACTTGATAGTGCATAACATATCTTGGCTTGTATATAATGATTTGCATCAACCATATGTGAGGCCAGAGTCAGTAACTGGCTGCAGGACTGTGCCTAGGAGATACGTGGCAGGTTTAGCAAGCTTATGTCACGCAGATGGAAACTAAAGGCACGGTGTTGCTACACTAAGGGGTAAAGCAACAAGCTTTTTTTTTTCAGGATGATTAGGATAAGCAAACATTTCTCGCTAGATGTACATACAGACATGGATAACAATATAGGTACACAGAACCAGTCAGAACCCTAGATTTCTACAAATTTTGATTAAACTATGAAATGAATGATTTCACTTTGTGAAAATTAGCATGTAACCAGAAAGAGGGGGTTTTTGTTTGGTTTGGGGATTTTTTGTTTTTGTTTCCCATGATGGAAATTGCCTGCAAACTAACATGTTTTGTTAAATATTTTATCATTACTGACTTTGAATAGAAAAAATAATAATGTGCTGAAGAAAGTTGCTGGTCGTTAAAGTTGTGAAGCATTTTCCCTACCAAGGAAAATCTGATGTATGAGAACAACTTGGTGATTAGACTAAAAAAATCAGATGTAGTCTTGTAGCACAAAATTCAAGGTTGGAAGGTTAGTTGCAAGGTTAGTCCTTATGGAATAACAAAAAGAAATTTGTCATATAATCTGGAAGAATATTTTTTTGGAAAAAGCGAGGATAGTTACAGTTTGACCAGAGGATGGGTATGAATTTCCAGTGCAAATTAGCTGAGAAGGAGGTTAATGTGTTACTTGTGTCAACAGAACTCTAATAGATTGAAAGAGGTATTAACCCTATTGTACATGGTGCTCCACAGATGATGATCTTTAATGTTAGATGTGAATGAAACAGAAGGTGGGGAAAGGTGTAATAGGAGGAGTAAAAGAACGGAAACCATTATTTATCAAATTGATTGCAGTAGTTTCACTAGTCCTGCTTAACAAAACAAAGCTGGAAAGGAGGTACTGTTACTGCCTACAAGTTCTCAGGAAATAAGCACAAAGGAGAAAAATACTTTTTTTTTAAAGGATAATTTAATGGTTTATAACCATTTCTCGGGAAATAGTTTATCACACTGTTAAGCCTCATTTTAAATTTGTACGTGATTTTACATAGAAAAAAATGGGCATTTTTTTCTTCATTTCTCACTAACACCCGAACAACCACCACTTATTTTGAAGCTGAAAAAGTAATAATTCAAACAGGCATGAATAGCAATGTCTTCTATCTAGAACTGTGGGATTTGTAGTGACTGTAAATACTAGAGAGCCTCAGCTGTAAACTGGTGCGTATGTTAGCAGCAGCACAGAAACCTCTAAGGGTTTTTCAGATCAGTCATTCAGTTATTGATTTACCAATATTGGCTTCTGTAAGAGAAAGCCATGTGCTGAATCATGGATGAGGCTTTCTGTAAAGATGCTGTAGAGATTGTGCTGTGTGCTTCCTCCCATCTCTCTTAAATAGCCAGTATAATGCCACGCAAACTTGGGAATAGAATTTTCTCCAGAAGCATGTTTCAAGTTACGCTGTTGTGCAAGGTGCTTGCTACAAGCCCCAGTACTAGGGGAATCGTGGAGGCTGAGCTGATCAGAGGGTGAGCACCTTGAAGAAGTGAAAGGAGCTCAGGTCTGTGACTACTGAGGAATCTTCTGCTGTTACGTACAAGTGGTGACAAATTTACATAATTTTCACAGTCTGTCCTAGTTAAATTGATGTCCGTGTTTCTCTTTAGAGTAGCAGAAAGACTAATGATATAACATCATACACTTGAAAAGTCCCATTCAAATACTGTGGACAGCCCAACTGCTTTGTTTTTATACCCTAATAGAGTCCAAAATCCATTGCATCTGCAACTGTGACTTGAACTAGGGTTTATTGGTTTCTCAGGGGTTAGAGAAAATTGAATGTTGGTCACAACTGAAGTGAGCTCATCTAATAGATGCTGTAGGTATAGGTTTCCACAAAACCAGGTTGAGTATGTTCTCCAGTATCGCCTTCCTTGTGAGTAATGATAGCAACCCTGAGGTGCTAAAGTCTCAAGGTCACTTTGAAACTTTATTAGGCTTTCCTGGTCCTCTCATTTTGTGAACAAATATGGCCAGTGTTAAAGGAGCACCAAAGGAAATCTAAACTTAGCAAAGTGCCGATAAATGCCTGCATTTTGGACTCTTTTCACAAGGCTCTGCAAATCCCTTAAAAACAATTGCATAACCACTGTGAATAGGGCTGTTCAGGACTGTTTTTCAGCTAAATGTTTCCATCCAAAAATGAGTTCACTGAAAAGAAAGATTTTGTAGGAACGTAGCACTTTTGATGAAACTTAAACCAGAAGGGGTTCTGAAATCTTGGATGGGATTCCTGCCTGAAAGCACTTCTAGCATAGCCAGTGTTCTGGTAGATGAAGCACTGATTTGGGACACAGGAAATGTGGGTTCAAGTTCTCTGCTGTTTCCTACTGGGAATCTGGGACTGGACTTCAGCTGGAATGGTTCAGCTGCTGGAAAAGTGCAGCTCTGTTCATTGGAGTGAGCAGGTGAAACTTGGTTATCCTCATCCTACAAGATACTTTTAAACACTGAGGACTACATTTTTCTGTCCCTGTTATTGCTTATTCTTACAAAATAGGACCATTACAACAGGACACACTAGAAAGGAACAGCTGTGGCTAAATCCTCAGCTGAGTTTAGACTATCTAGGATTAAAACCTTTATTGTCTTGGCTGTGGGTAGGGGTTTTAGTTCTTGCTTTCTACATGTCAGAGGCATTCTCCACCCAATACCTAGGGGGATCTACAGTATAGCACTCTGATTCTTTTTCAATGAAAATAATCTGAATTATTTTGCATTTTTAAGGAAAATGATTTTCCAAATCTTAAAAATCATATATAGCAGAAAAGACATTTTATAAAATTTCTGTCATTCTTTGCAGATGAAGTGTTGCTTCCTGAAGAAAAAATATTTCACTCAAGTCAGAAACAACTCTGCATATAGTCTGTAGGGAACACTAGTGGCCTATGGGTTATAGTGTGAAAGTCACTGGTTTCAGTACTGGTCATTGTAGACCTCTTATTGTTGCTACAGCTTCAGAATCAACAAGGATGGAGAGCAGAACTAGCCAGAAAAGAGTTATATACCTGAAATAACAGAAATGAAAGCATGTAATACTGCAACAAGTGCTGTTAAAATAACACACTTTTCAGAAATGATATAGCTGATTAAAATGAGGTATTTACCATGCAAAACAAATCTCTGATATAATGAAATTATGACAGTATTTTTATCTGTTGCAGTTCATCTCTTTTGCATTTGATGCATATAAAATAGAAAATTAAGAACAAGGTTGTGGACTGTTTTCAAGGAAGGGCATGAAATATTATGACCTTCTTGTGTGGCTTCATTCAAGACTCTGAACTGCAATATATTCAATCAAAAGGGACAGTGCTGAATGTTCAATCTGTTGAAATAGGAGTCAGCTATTTGGAACAGGGTGCATTGTATTTATTTGTATAGAATCATTAAGGTTGGAAAAGACCTCTGAGATCATCTAGTCCAACCGTCAACCCAAAACACCATGCCTACTAAACCATGTCTCAAAGTGCCACATCTACATGTTTTTTGAACACCTCCAGGGATGGTGACTCCACCTCCCTGGGCAGCCTGTTCCAATGCTTTACCACTCTTTCAGTAAAGAAATTTTTCCTAAAATCCAATCTAAACCTCTCTTGGCGCAACTTGAGTCCATTTCCTCTCATCCTATCGCTAGTTACTTGGGAGAAGAGACCAACACCCTCCTCACTACACCACCCTTTCAGGTAGTTATAGAGAGCAATAAGGTTTCCCCTCAGCCTCCTCTTTGCCAAACTAAACAACCCCAGTTCTGTCAGCTGCTCAGCCTCATAAAACTTGTTCTCCAGGCCCTTCACCAGCTTCCTTGCCCTTCTCTGTACATGCTCCAGCACTTCAATGACCTTCTTGTAGTGAGGGGCCCAAAACTGAACACAGCATTCGAGGTGCGGCCTCAGCAGTGCTGAGTACAGGGGCACGATCACTTCCCTACTCCTGCTGGCCACACTATTCCTGATACAAGCCAGGATGCTGTTGGCCGCCTTGGCCACCTGGGCACACTGCTGGCTCATGTTCAGCTGGCCATCAACCAGCATCCCCAGGTCCTTTTCTGCTGGGGCAGCCTTCCAGCCACACTGTAACATTGCATGGGGTTGTTGTGACCAAAGTGCAGGACCCAGCACTTGGCCTTGTTAAACCTCATACAATTGGCCTCGGCCCATCGATCCAGCCTGTCCAGATCCCTCTGCAGAGCCTTCCTGCCCTCAAGCAGATCGACACTCCTGCCCAGCTTGGTGTCATCCGCAAACTTACTGAGGGTGCACTCAATCCCCTCATCCAGATCATTGATAAAGGCATTAAACAAGGCTGGCCCCAGTACTGTGAGCCCTGAGGAACACCGCTTGTGACTGGCCGCCAACTGGATTGAACTCCATTCACCACCACTCTCTGGGCATGGCCATCCAGCCAGTTTTTAACCCAGCAAAGAGTACACCTGCTTAAGCCATGAGCCACCAGCTTCTCCAGGAGAATGCTGTGGGAGACAGTGTCAAAGGCTTTACTACAGTCCAGGTAGAAAACATCCACTGCCTTTCCCTCGTCCACTAGACAGGTCACCTGGTCATAGAAGGAGATCAGGTTGGTCAAGCAGGGACCTGCCTTTCATGAACCCATGTTGGCTGGGCCTGATCCCCTGGCTGTCCTGAACATGCCCATTGAGCACACCCAAGACAAGGTGCTCCATAATCTTCCCCAGCACCGAGGTCAGGCTGACAGGCCTGTAGTTCCCTGGATCCTCCTTCTGGCCCTTCTTGTAGATGGGTGTCACACTGGCAAGCTTCCAGTTATCTGGGACTTCCCCTGTTAACCAGGACTACTGATAAATGATGGAGAGTGGCTTGTCAAGCTCCTCTGCCAGCTTCCTGAGTACTGGGGTGGATCCCATCTGGCCCCATAGACTTGTGAGTATAACACATTGCAGAAAATTTTGGTAGAAAACTAACAACATTCTTGATTGTGTATTTATTAATTTTATACTTAATTATCAATTGACGTGTTTAAAGGTAACAATTAATAGAAACAAAATGCTTAATCACATTTAGGATGGAAAAATCCCATCAAAGAAGTTGCAACAGCATTTCAGTCATTTTAAAACCTTCCTCCACCCCTCTACGAACTGCCTTAATAACTAGAATGAACTGTTTTTCGGGCAAGTTTGTTCTGATTTGTCTTACACATTTCTAGTTACTTTTGTTCTATAAAGAAGGTGAAATTCACATGCTTGTAGAAGGACCAATGCAGGGCCACTCCTTGTGTTTTCCAGTGCTGAAAAAAAAAAAAAAAAGCAAATACAAGATTTTTGGTATAGGAGGGAAGGAGGAGAAAAGGGGGAAGAGAGACTGAACATAGAAACTATAATCCCACTTGCGTGAGTGACATATTATATGACCTTGTGCAAAACACCTTTCAATTTCTTGTAACTCTGTATGAAGCTCTAGCTGATTTGGTCACGAAAAGAAGTGTAATATAACAAGAAAAGTTATACTGAATCTGAGATGAGTTTTGTGGCAAAAGAAAGAATAACACCATGAATGACAGCTCTTTGAACTGTGTTTTTTTACAGAGGTTCTTCAAGAAAAAAGCAGAAATGATAGCACTTTCTGTCAGTCTTCTGTTAATAAGTTTTGAGTTTGTTGGAAAATTTTAATCAGAATTAGCATGTGGACAGAGATCTCAAAGGTGTTAAGTTCCTAAAACAATTATCAAAAAGGGTGGCTGATTTTACAGGAGAGAAATCCTGTTAATGGCCCCACTGAGAGAATGGCAGAGAAAACTCAGCCATTATCCATCGAGTTCAGCAACAGCCAATTGGGCAGCCAGCACAAGTGTACAAGTCAAGCAACCAGCACGTGCATAGTACATCAGTAAAGAGGAGGTGTAGCTCTAGACAAACTCATACTATGCCTTGCCCATACAAGAAAGGTAAATGAAGTTTGGAGCAAATGAGGAATATTACTGCTAGGAGATGGGATAAAGGAACATTGAGAATAGTTTGGAGAAATAATGTGAATATGGGGAGGAACAGAAGGTCTTTTTCAGGTAGCTGCTGTTGCAGGTATCTGGGGAAATGTGGAAGACCAAGTGGAAGTACAATAGGAAACATGGAGTGAGTTGAGCTTCTTGTCATGGAAGTGGAGGAGGCAGAAGACATCTGGTATAAATCTATTGGAAACTTGATTTTATTAGTTCTCCTGCCTCAGGAGCTATTTGTTCCCTTTTATTGGGGGGAGGGGGAGTTTTGTTCCTCCTTCTAGGTCAAGCTGAATATGGTAGAGGTTTAGCGGTTTTATCTCTGCATAAGGGTCCTCATCCCAAAGACAGATTTGAACTGTACAAGTTTTATTTTAAATATTGCAGACTCCATTATTGAGAAATAAGATAATTTTTAGGTTTAATTTGACTCTTGTCACATTCAAATTTTCTTTGAAGATTGTGAATTAGAGATTTGTGCTATGTCAGAGACCTTTCAAAAGAATCAGAAATATTCATATTCAGGAACCTCATGTTCTTTGGATGCTGATCAACATCTCTGTTTTTTCCTTTATGCTTCTTATTAGTTGAAGTAGTTGAAGTAAAAGGATGTGTCATGCTACCTTTATTTTCCTTTTTTTCCCCCTTTTTTTTTTTTAATCTTTGAGGCTGTGCTTGGAAGTCAGTGTTTAATTTATCATGTCATGTTGGTTTATTCCTCACTTAAAATCATCACTAAAGCTGATTAAATCTTTCCTTTTCTCCCCAAGAAGTAAGATGTTTCAGTTTTGAAGACAATTACATAAAATCTTGGATAGAATTTCAGCAAAACAGGTACGGATTAGTGTAAATTAGTGCATACACAAGGCGTGGGAGATATGTGATCAAGTCCTTCATCTGCTGATCAAAACCAAAAGAAACTGAAACTTCAAACACTTTCAATATGTAAATTTGTTGTTTTCCTGCCAGCCTTACCAATATTCCATATGGGTAACACAGTTTGTTTGAAGGTGATGAGCCTGTTTCAGTGAGATAGTCTAGAACAATTGAAAAATAATAAACAGGAGAAAATATAAATTTCTGTGTGATCTTGTGATATTAGCCTTTCAAGATGGTGTATCTGGTTTTCAAAATGCATTCATCCCTATGTAATAGCACCCTGAATCATTTTGAGAAGAAAATAGTGGACCAGCTGTGGGTGTTGTAAGGAAATTCAGCTGAAGCAGTAGAGTGGACAAACAGGAATGAGGCTGGCTGGAGGCTGGGGAATCTCCTGACCTCTCATATGACATAATTCTCAGAAGGAAACGGGTGCAGAACTACTGCAACAGATCAGCAGGCTGATTTCTAGCCTGTTTTTGAGAGCTTCCCAGGAGGTGCAAGGTCGTGATCACTCCTGAAGGACAAAGTTCTGCTCAATTCTCTTGTATATCTCTGAAGGAAAGCCACCGTTCCAAGGGGTATATGAAATGATTGACTTGAATCTAAAGATACCTGCTGGAACTTTGCATGTTCATTATGCCCACTTTCTGCTTTCATCACTGACTCAGACCTCAAAACTTGAAAGACTCCTTAAATTGCAGTTCTTCTTAGAAATGTGACTTTGTTTAAAAAGAAAAAAGATGTGATAGGTTGTCATGTTTCTCTGTATATAACTTCAGATCAAATATATTTAGATTACAGATATTTTTGCTGTCAGCCTTGCAGACTTAGCAAAGAAAGACAAGCCTGATTCTTTCCTACTTGTGCATCATCACCAGTAATATTCTGCAACATAAATTTGACTCGCAATGAAACTTATACAAGATCATTGTTTCAGTGTAGTTTTACAGGTACCGTAAACTTCCAGATCTGTCACTTCAATGGAAACTTATAAATGGATATATAAGCCAAAAATTAACCTGTCTGACTTTGATAGACACATTTTTTCCTCACTGATAGAAAGAAGAAAAGATATTTAAAGTAGCACCTAAGTCAATTAGTTATAACAATGTTGTATAGCTAGTGTTCATGTTGATAGAGTTATTTTTATGTGTTGCTTTGTAGAGGAGAAACCATAAAGAAATTTGTGAATCTTTCAAGTATATTTGAGTCAGTTACAAGTTTCTAGTGGAAATTAGCTGCAATTCAATGATTCCAGGGAGGATTTTACTCTACGTTTTAGGTTTAATTAGAGTTTAATTGGCAAAAAAATTGTTCACACCAAAATATATAGGCATTAAAATGAAGTTGCACTGATCTCATCTCTCAAATTACTCATTCAGTAAGCTACAGGATACTGTACTGAGCAAAACTACAGAAGACTCTAGTGAAGGAAAAGGAAAAATATATCCTCATGGGAAGGTGTTCCAGAATACCTATTTTATTTTAAATTGATACTTTGCTGCTGTGCTCCATATAACTTCTGTACCTAGATAAATTGGGACATTTTAAAGAGATTTGGCCTTCTAATGGTTAAGTGCTCCTTCCTTCCTAACTCTGTCTGTAAGAGGTGGTCATGTTACTTAATTATTCAAAACAGCAGAAGTGATGCAGGAGGCAATTCCCACACATTTAGAACAAAAAATACTTCTTCAGATGACGTAACACTTTTACAGTGCATTTAAGGTGAAGTTTTCTCAAACTGAACAACGGTCCAGTAGAATTTGAGAGATGAGATCAGTGCAACCTCATTCTAGTGCTACACAAGAATGAGATCTATGTTCTGTTTTGGCTACAGGGGTCATCAGCAGTTCTTCATCCACTGTGCAGCCTCTCAATTTTGGATTAATAGAGAGATACTTGTGTTTTGCATGCTTCCTGGTGTGGGACTCCAACTAGATGCTTTCCCCCACTCCTTTCATTTGGTATCTAAACACAAAGCTTTTATTTCTATTTTACAGTGAAATAGGTTAATGTAATGGAAGATTTTTTCATGTATTTCCTGGAGTAGCTGTTGTTTTAGCCACAAAATATAATGTAGCTTTAACAAAGAAAAAATAATAAGTATAAAACACTTCTTGAGGGTAGAGGAAGGATATATACAGAATTATTTGAATTTAAATTATATTTTAATGCCAGTATTCTGGAGGTAAATTAATAATCATTTCTTCCTGAGTGTATTCAATTTAGCTAATGCTCCTGGGCTGCAACTGTATTCCCCAGAAGATTCATGTGAATGTGTGATAGTTATTTGTGTCTAAAATACCAGGTTTTCTCTTCCATGGGAAATTCCAAAATTCAAGTAGAAAATAGTTTCAAGTTGGAATGTACCTCCAACAGTTTTTGAATGAAGATTCAAAATATAGCAGTCATTTTAGTGGTATCACAACATTTTGATTAATTTCATTTCTACTTTTATATTGTACTATCTCACTAAGTATAATGTTATTTTTACATATACAATTCCAATTAATAGTTTAATATGAGAAGGAGTAGATTAATTGCTATGTTTAACATCTGAAGTGGAAAGCTTTGACAATTTTCTGTCAAAAATTTAGTTGATATCAACATGTCTGCAAAACATTGCAATTTTTATAAAATTATTTTTATGCAAAAGAGAACTTTTCTGCCATCGTAGGTTTTGGGGAGAGGGGTTTGTTGAGGGGTTTTTTTGGTGGTTTGGGGTTTTTTGGTTTTTTTTTTTTTTTTTTAAGCTTTCAAAGATACCATAAGAAAGACTTACTATAGGTAACAGAAGTGCAGGAGAAATAAAATGAGAAAGACTTAATGAGACCACTCGATGATGGCTGTTCCCTTAGCTGCCCTTAGTACTGTACATGTTAAAACTAGAAACAAGAGCTCTCCTCTCCCTTCTGCCTCCCTCTCCCAACCCTCCCAACTGCCTCTGTGATACCAAGCGAGGAAACTCTGCTCCTGCGTAACTAGTAGCCATTGCTGGGCTTTGCTCTGTGGACCTAACGTAGCATTCAGGCCCCCTATTTGAGTGTTGCTGAGGGATTTGCCATGAAAAACTTATCGGGGAAGCATTTCCCCCTAACTAGTTAAGCTCTTTGGAGATAAATGAAGTCTTGGGCATGGCACAGAGAACAGAATGTCTTTATAAGGTCATGCCACTTCATGCTCCTCTTCAGGGGAGCTGCTAACTGGCACCTCCATATATGCAAGAACTTGGCTCAGTCTGAGGAATCCCTATTTATATTTTAGAAACAAAACTAAGAAATCCAGTTCAAAATAACTCTTTTGAACTTCAGAAAACATCATATCTCTGGAAACCATCCCTGGATGGGTACTTGTGTTTCCCAAGGGGATGCAACAAGAGGGAAAAATCAAGTCACAATTTTTCAGTATTTGCGTTTGTGGCTTCCTTAAAGGTTAGCACCATATTCGCGGTTGCTCTGTTTTTTTATGGGAGCTGAAGCCTATCCGGAAAAAAATAAAATTCTAGGCTGAAATTAGCAGAGATAAGATACAGTTATATTATGTGTTCTATGTGTCTGGCTATGTTTGCATAAATTAGTCTTAACTGATGCTCAGCAAGTCAAAATGTATAAAATTCAGTGACGGATGCCAGAACAAAGGGAAAAGGATAAGAATGATTCTTTTAACTAGGAGAGACATTTTAATTTTAAGTCCTTTCTGAAAACAAACCGTCATTAGTAAGAAATCCAGCTCTCATTGTTTTAGCTTTCTTTGTATTGTTCTTGTTCATTTTTAGAAGTAATTTTCCACTCAAATTTGGCCTTTTTTTTTTTTAAGTGGCTTTGTAGGGTGTCTAAAAATATATTTTTAGAGTATTCTCAGTAAATCCACTGCTGCTTTATGTCACTGTTTCAAAGAACCTTTGTGCACAAGAATGTTATTCCATTTCCTCAAATCCACCATGCCACTATTAAGTGTTTATTGTGATATTTTCCACTTGACATTGATTCTGAATATACACTGAAGAAGATATATTATTTATTGAAACATGGGGGGAGGTGCAACTGATGTGCTGTGTGGTTCTAAACACTGGGTCATGTACAGCATAGAATATAGGGGGGAAATATTGTCTGGGCTGGGTGCTTGAGGTAGAAGAGGACTGAATATTTTGATCAGATTTTACTGCTACAGAAACATACAGATTTTGCAACATCAGGATGTTTTAGAAATTTTGGTTTTGTTGCCAATTTATTCATTTGAAGCAACAATGTTCAAAAACCTCAAAATATTTCATTTTAGTATCTTAAGCATTGAAAGTTTACATTATTTTGATCTGAAATTACTTTCTATTTCATAATTCCTTTTTGGTTTATGTTGTTACCCTTTGTTTTCAGTTTACAAAAAAGAAGAAAGAAATGTTTCCTAGTAGAAAGAATTAATGTTTCTTCAGATTTTCCTTACTTGAAAAAAAAAAAGTAGTAAAATTCCCTTTTTAGTTAGCCCAAAGGAATGTTTTATTTTGTACATTGAAATGGACTCAGATTCAATATTTCATTTTTTGTCTAGATTTTCCTGTGAAAGGAATCAGCTGGACAAGCAATTTAGCCCAACCCTGCTGTATTTCTGCCAGGGACTTATCCCTCGAGACCTCCAAGGCATGATTCTGGGGAATCTAGTAGCACAAACCCATGCAGATCTTGGAGTCAATAACTGTAAAATGCTACTGGTTAGGATCAGACTTGATTTTGATATTTTAGTTTACAGGGACTCTTACAGCTTTCTCTCCTCTAAAATACTTGCTCCTGGGAAGAAAGGTGCTGCAGATTTGTCTTTCCATGTGACCTTGGGGTGAATTGTGGTTGGGGTTTGGGTTTTTTTGGTGTCCACGTAGTAACCAGGAAGAAGCAGCGAAGGCCACCCTTTGTTTTCTTAGCTGCAACTTCTATTAACTTCTCTTGAAGAATTTTTTACTTCAACAGCCTTTCCTTTCTCAGTGATGAGCCTTTGCAACATTTCTTTTATAAACCCTGTTGCAGTTAGACACGACATATCTTGTATTCCCATCACGTCTTCAATCTGAGAATGCTAAAGCCCTTGATGTGTTTGGCTGCACAATATTCTAAGTTGCATTTTCTCCTATTTTATAGGGTCCATAAGCATAGGCAATGTTTAGGGATGGAAATCAAACCCGTTATTTTCTCATCCCTTAACTATAGGACAGTTCCTACACAGATGATATAAACCAGCAGAGCTGCCATGCTTTCTGACTCTGCTGCCGTAGAGATTTAGAAGGTTTTTAGTCTTTTATTTGTCAGTTTCTTTGAATTTTCAGAACAGTTTACCTCCTTTCCTGCTTTTTAGTCTCATGTTTTCATTGATTTGGAAAATCTTCCCACTGTCATGTTTTGGTTGTTTTTGTTGCTTAGAAAAATGTGTTAATTTTAAAAGGTGATCAAAGCCTGCAGAATATAAACACCCCATAACTGCTGAGATCTTGAGGGAGGTTTATTATTATTTTGCCTGTTACACATGAACATCTAGGAAAAAAAACCCCGACATCTTTATTTTTAGGCCTTGCTAATTCTCAGTCTTCTCTTAGTTGCGGGCTACCTGGCAACAGCTGATTGCCATGGCAACGCTGCGCTGATGAGTGAGGCTCAGCCTGTCTGTTCTGTCTGGGTCGTTCTGATAGAGTGCTGCAGTAGCTTTGTAGCCACTGAAGGGCATAAACCGACAGAACGCTTGCTCAGTCGAGACGCTGCAGTGTTGCTGGGGGCATCCTGCATGCTGTAGAGGGGGAAGGAGAGGGAAGGAAGGAACTTGTTGCCTGGGGTTCAGATTTGTGTTGGGAAATGGAGCTATTCCCGTTGAATTTATCTCCTCTTTTGAGTCATTTTCCAGACTCTCGATGCGCTCATTATCTTTGTTCAGTTCGCAACTGCAGTTGCACTGGTACCTGTTTGTGTTCCTTACTCTGCTTACTGAAAGTGCTTTTTCTTTTAATGTTTAACCAGAGGCACCCAGCCCACGCTGCTAGAATGTGTCCTGATTACATTCAGATTGTTCATGCCTGGCATTACACCTTCTGCAAGACACCAGTGGTAGTTTTGTCACTGATGCTAGTTGACCTGGGACTTCAGTGCTGAGGTTGTAAACCAGAGCAGAATTTTGACCATTTAATGTAATGAGGTTAAACTAGCCCAAAATGAAAGAGCTCTTTGTCCTTTTGTAAATTAATGTAATACTTAATGCTAGTTCAGAGATTAGATTTATTATTATTGTTTGCATTTATTCCACTGAACACTCAAAACATAAAATTTATGGTTTTCTGGTTTCTAGGACCTTGGCATGAAAGGTTGCTAGAGAAAGTTGTTAGACAAAGACCATTCTCTCCCCTGAATGTTAGGACACATTGCTAGCTTTGCTATGTGCTTTGGATTGCTCCAACTTCCATGTCTTGGTTTTAACTCAGTGGAATACGACTCAGGTCTGACTGCTCTTCTTTCATGGTTGATGCAAATTAGAAGTGACGGCATCTTTGCATTAGAAAATGTTTTTACTGAAATTCTCCTCAATGCAGCTTGAGAAGAGTGGGTGGATCCTGCAGGTGAATGACTGGTTGCACAGCTGGTTTTGACAACAGAGATTCTGCTTTTATGACCGTGGTATCCTTCTTGAGTACCGAGGACTGCTAGGGAGAGATAAGATCCACCTTACCCAGTGGGTCAGAAGCATCTTTGCCATCAGGCTGGCCAACTGGGTGAGAACTTTAAACTAGGAGTGATAGGGGAAAGGAATGATGACACACAATGAAGTGTGGAATGCGTGGACTGAGTTCATGAGCAAAGGGTGCAGGGTTTTGCAGACAGGAGAGAGTTCTGAATCCACAACACTGGAGGGAGGCCCACATCAAGCCTATGCATGCAATAAGGAAGTGCCTACAGGACAGCATTATAGGGAAAGCTTTCATACCTTTTCTGGGAAATCAGCATGACCAAGTATCCATCCGAAGAGTCTGTCTGCTAATGCACATAGTGTAGGGAACAGACAGGAGAAGTTAGAGGACTGTGTGCAGTTTCAGGGCTGTGATCTCATCTGAATTGCAGACATGGTGGGATAGCTCACACAAGAACAGCACTGTAATGGATGCGTACAAGCTCTTCAGGAAGGATGGGCTGGGACAGTATAGAGGGAGTCACATTTTGTGTGAGGGAGCAGTGGGAGTACATGGAGCTCTGCTGAGGATCTCTGCCTCTGAGCCAGCTGAGACCTTGTAGGTTAGGGCTATAGGGAAGCCCCATGTGGGTTACCTTGCAATTGCAGTCTGATGCAGACCTTCTGATCAAGACTAAGAGGCTGATGAGGGTCGTCTTCAGACAATTGAAAGAAGCCTCAATTTCAAAGGCTCTGGTCCTCATGGGGGGATGTAAACCACCGCAATATCTGCTGGAAGGACAATACAGGAGGCCACAAGCAATCCAGGAATGTTCTGGAGTGCATTGGCAATAACGTATTGCCAGAAGTGATTGAGGAGCTGACAAGAGGAAGACCTCATATGATGCACCTCATACTTGCCAAGCAGGAAGAACTGGCCAGGGATATTAAAGTTGGGGACCACCTTGGCTGCAACAACCATGAGGTGATAGTGTTCAGGATCCTGGGAGGGAGCAAGGCAAATAGCAGGATCATAACCCTGGGTTTCAAGAGAGCAGACTTCGGTCTGGTCAGGGATCTGCCTGGAAGAATCCTATGGGACACAGTCCTGGGGAGCAGGGGGGTTCAGGAGAGCTGGTTGTTTTTTTTTTCCAAGAATCGCCTCCTCAAATCTCAAGAACAGTTGATCTCAACATGAAGGAAATGGAAGGTGGCTGGAGGCCTGCATGGATGAACACAGAACTCCTGACAAAACTCAGATTTTGAAAAGGAAGCATACAATAGGTGGAAACATGGTCAAGTGACTCAGGAAGACTACAGAGACACTGTCCAAGCATGAAGTGATGGGGTTAGGAAAACCAAAGTCCACCTGGAGTTGAATCAGGATAAGGATGTGAAAGGCAACAAGAAGTGCTTCTACAGGTATATCAGCTGTAAATGGAAGAGGAGGGTAAGCGTGGGCCTGCTGTTGAATATGGCAGGTGACCTGGTTACAAAGGACAGGAAAAGACCAAGGTATCTGATGCCTTCTTTGCCTCAGTCTTTACTGGTAAGATCGTTCTTCAGGAATCCCAGGCTGCTGAGACTGGTAGGAAAGTCCCCTTGGTAGGGGAAGATCAGATTAGGGAATATGTGAACAAAATGGACATATGCAAGTCTTTGGGACCTGATGGGATACACTCATGAGATCTGAGGGAGCTGCCTCTGTCATTGTGTGACCGCTTTTGATTATTTTTGAAAGGCAATGGCAATAAGGCAGGTTCCTGAGGACTGGAACATGCTGTGTTTTTTTTCCTCTGTCATGTGAAAATGGAGGGGCGTACCAATCACAACAATAGAGGAAAAAGTAAATTCAAGAATGCCCTCCAACTGGTAATCAGAAGCTGATTTTCTTTTCATTTTCCAAAAATCTGAACCGACTAAACATTGTATGTCAAAACTAGATCAATTTTACCTACAGAAAATCGGAGTTTTTTTCCTGGCAAGTTTACTGGTTTCAAAACTTGATTTTCCTCACAGAAGTTTCTGGAGGAACCTAAAGGCTACTCTAAACAGTCCTCACTTAAATACGATACCTGCTGGTTTGCCATTCCTTTTGGGCTGATGTAACCAAATTGATCAATAAACAACATACCATGAAGTTCTTTGATGTTGTCCCTGTCTTTTTGAATGTGTAAGGGAGCTATGAAGCATGTTTCCTTAGAGCAAAGGGAACAGCCTATGGCAGGTGTACTAATGGTTGAACACAGCAGGTACTAAGTGGCACAGAGCAGAGCCAGCACAAAGGCAGATCCAGGACACCAGACACCCTCCAAAAACATCGGTGAGGGTGAATGCCTCTCAGGGCCTGCTTTCAGAACTCAGTGGGAGGCTTTGCCTGGTACTCATGAAGTGAGTGATAGCCACGTCTCTTGGGTCCTGCTGAGTTTCCACCGGCATATTAAGATATTCAACATCTTACCTGGAAAAGGAGCATGCCATTGATACACTATTTTCGGCAGGTAGATCACTGAATTTTGCTATAATGTCTCATCTTGAATCTGGATTGGTAGGTTTGGGGTTTTTTTTCTTTTTTTTTTTTGTTTTTATTTGCATTTCTCTGTCTTGGGATTTTCTAAATGTTACTATTTGTTAGCTTCAGTAATACCACATTGAGGGTTTTGATAATGTAGCAGTGAAATGTTTTTCACTTTTACCCAACAATACCCAAATATATGCTATTAAAACCCAGATATGCTTCCTGTCTTGTCACTTTGAGGTCCTGTAGTTGCCCATAAAAGCACTGACTGATATGCTCATTTCCCTTATCTGTCAGTGGAATAGCGTACTCTGTGACTGGTCTGGTATTTTAGTAACTGTCATCTCATACCTCTGTTAGCACTTGATTACTACTGCTAATGCTCAGTTCTGTACTTGAACCTGACTGAAGTTCCTGGGTTGGTGCAAACTAGAGAAGTGATGAATTTGTAGATCAGGTGTCTTGATTTAGAAAATTTTGGGGTTATCTCACTTTGAGATTTTTGGGGGAATTTGAATGTGCATGTATATATATTACCAGAAACGATGACATCTAACATTTTTACTATTTACTTTGCTTTCAATGCCATTCATAATTCATGGGTGAAATGTTGTATTATGTTACATGTGAAATATGTTGATGATTGCATGCTTCCTAGAAGCAGCTGCAGTCACTAATTTGGACTGAGTTAAAAAAAATTGCTATAAAGCTACAGACAAAAATCTGTTTTGATACTGATTGTAAGTATTATGTTTAGCATCAATGGGAGTAAAACCAGTCCCTTGGTCTTGGTGGGGTCTGCATTGTTGAACCCTGTGCGTTAAATGATTTCCTAAATCAAGAAAGTGTGCTACTTATGGGACATTACTTTTTAAATAAAACCTGTGAAAGCACAGAGTTGTTGCAAATTCCTTACCTCTGTGATATAGCAATCATTACAATTTCATTCCCTCAGTAACTTATCTTTGCTCTGAGTCTAGATTTCACCAGTAGATTGCTGAGGTTCTCATGTAAGGATTTGTGGAAGTAATAATAAATAGGAATTTTAAAAGAATTTAATTAGTACAAAAGAATTAAAAAGGTTCAAGCAAATATTTATAAAAAGATTCCTTTCCTTTTTGATCCAAAAATTACAGTACAATTTGGAGCTACTGGGTGGCCTTTGCAATCTTCTGTAATAATTTCTGGTTTGTTGACCCTATTCAGGCCACTGGAAATGTTAAGGATATCTTATGCTAATAATATATTTTACTTACTAGAAACCTCCAAGAGTCTTATCATTTTAACACTTAAAAGCTGAGGTCATGATTTTTGTTGCCTCTACTTCAGTTTCAGGACTCCAGAAGTCAGCTTAAGCCCTTAACACAAGGCTTGGGAACTTTGGGAGTCTTTTTGGTATATGTAGAAGTTGTCACTGGAAGCCTTAGACAAACTTTGTAGCTGAAAAAATATGTCTTTTTTACTATTAAGAGTGAGGAAGCTATTGGAAAGAATACATAAACAACAGAGAAACAAAAGAGAAACCTCTAATCACTCAAATGCTCTTCCAGAATACGAAGTTGGCAGCTCTGGGCTGCATTGTGTTCATAGTGATAAGATAGAAGATGACTGACACCTTCGAAAGATAGGGAGGAAAGGATAGGATGCTGTTAGCTTTGCAAGAGAAACTTTTAAAGTTGACATTATTCATAGAGCCATCATTCTTTATTTTAGCACATAACTCTGTTTTGGGGAGAGACTTTATGAACATTCATGCTCTTGTTGGGGTTTTTGGGGGGTCCTCTCCTCTCCCCCCTGCTGACATAGTAAACGCTTTATTCTTTCAATAACATAATCTGTCCAACAAGCTGTCGGCAGGATGGAAGATGCTTTAGAATACATGCAAGCTACAATTCTTTTTGCAATCATAGCATTGTTGCAGGTGGCTGCTTGATGGTCATCATTCCTTTGGGAATAAAAGCCTCAAAAATGTATAGAATAATACAGGTATTACAAATAGGACTATGCTGTTGAGGGGAAGGACCGTTGTCCAGGTAGGTTTTTAGAAATATATTCAGAATGCTAATTGTGACTGAGCCACAGTTTGTTCTCTCTTGGCACCCCAGTTCTTGAAAGTGGATGCTTGAAAAATAAGAAATGCTGCTTTTCTCCCATTTCTGTAGCCCTGGCAGTACCTTTCTGTTAGGAGCTTCCCCTGCCAGCCAAATGCAGATTCCTACCAGTTCTTTCTGAATTTTGCTTTGTCCTGCTCTGCCTCTCTTATGCTGAAGCCTTTCACCATAACTGGGATATAAATACACTTTGCAAATACACAGCACTTCGAAACTGTGATGAGCACTTGGGAGAGGAGAAGGGTATGGGAAAGTTTTGGGCAGAAACAGAACCAGCATTCCAACAGTAGCTTTGAGGGGTGTACCAATAGGGCTTTTTAACTTCCCATCAATTGCCTTTAAGCAACAAAAGCAGAAAATAAGGATACATTGGGATTGATCTTTTTATATTCCTAATTCATTAAAGTCACTGGGTGTGTAACTTGCCTAAAGAGAGAGCCAGTGGGCCTTTATGATTCACAGTGCTAAAAAGAAGAATAAATACTAAAATTCTTTAGGAGAATGTGTCTATGCAACTCTTCATTGTAATTTACAATTATGGAGGAGAGCCTGAATTCTTTTATTTTTAACTGTGAAGGGTTGACAGTGTGTTATGTAACTTCAGAATATTGGCCTCACGCTTTTCTTGAACATCTTACTTAAAATCCAGGAACAAAAGCATATGAAGAAAAAGTGCTTTGCTGTGTTGTATCATCTGTACTGTGTGCTCTGTAAGCATCACCAGTCTGGACTGACTGTGCAATGCTGTATACTGTTGCTATCACAGATGCTTTTTTTGCAATCAAAACTTTCCCTTTTCACAAGATGAAAAGATATTTTCTTAATGTTCATTACAGTGTATTAAGACATTAGTTCTTGGATCCTTTCAGTGCATTAGACAGACCATTGTCATTCTTTTTTCTCATCAGATGAAATAATCTGTTATCTGAAATTGCATTACCTTCAGATAAAACGGGGAAGAATATGGGCTTAAGCTTTGACAATCAAGGCTTACTTTAGATAATGCAGTTAACCACTTGAAATAGCAGAGTGAGACATCTGAGCCATTGCCACATAGCAAAACTGCTGAAGACAGGGTGATGCTTTTGACTTGTTCTACAACACTGCATGCCTATTTTAAGACAAAACCTAAGGCAAAGGTCAGTCCACTTTTGATAAACTTTCAAATTGCTTTAATGGGTGAGAGAGATGAGAAGCTGTTAAGAAAAAATAAGAATATCATATTTTCATTATTTTTTTTTATTTTATACAGAGCCACAGATGTTTGTGGCACTCTACAGGTAAATAAAACAACAGGTCCTGACACCAAGGAATTAAGACTACAGTGAAATGTTACACAGTAAGGGATGACAGTTTTCACAGGGAGATTAGAAGAAAATGTTTTCACAGGAGTGAAGTATCTTGAAATGTGTTTATTACACACGTTTTGACGTCTATCTAATAAAATGTCAAAGCAAAGCTATACTTAATACGGTAAGCTTGTAACTGGTGTCCCAGAATGAGGGTTGAGCTGAAGGTCATTGATGGAAAGATGCCTGAAAAATGTAGAGCCATCAGGTGTCTGAAGATGGAAACATGGAAGACAGGATCTGGAAAAAAACTGCAAGCAATGGGGGAGGGCATGGTAGAAAAAAGAATTGTATTCTGCTAATCACAAGCTAGTAAGACTCAGACTAATTGTGTGTCCCTGAATTTTTAATTCTTATTGCCATCCCAACCTAAGGAAATAGATTTGTGTCTTGGTGCATAGTCCAAGGCTATTCAAAGATCCCATTCATTTCCACTCTGCCATGAAAAAGTGTCTGTTTTCTCTCCGACTTTCTTGTGAGTGAAGGGATAGTCTGTCGCAAGGTGGTGGAAGTGACCAAGAAGTCAGCGAAGGGAAGTAAAGAGCAGGAGATAGTGATGATCTAGACTCAAGCAATGGATTGAGGGAGCATTTAGGCTATTTAGGCTCTATGGAAATAAGCAAGTTAAGCAAAGTGGGAGAATTTTCTAGTAATGGCCTACTCAGCCAATCGACTCACACAAACTTCACAAAGCACTGGTTTGGGGAAAATGTCCATTTTCTTCCAGGCAACACGTAACGGGGCTTTTCTCTGTGTGCTATAGAGGTAAACATGCAGAATTTGGTTGGAAATGTTCAGTCAAGCCTTCTGTGAGTTTTATGACTAAAATGAACTTGCTACCTTTCCTTGTGAAACAGGAGGACAGAGATGTTGGGGTTTTTTCCACAAGTTTGAATTTTACCTATTACCCAGGAACTGGAAAAACCCTCTCTTGATAGAAATGAAAATCTTCTGCAGAGATCTGTTGTTTCTTAAGAAATACAGCTTCCTGTTCGATAACTGTAGTGTTGAATGTCTTAAAAGAGACTTCATGGTGATGTGTAGTTTGCTTATTTTTTTTTAATCCAAATGCATGAAGATCAAAGATTGAATTCAAGGCATTTCTGTATGGCTTGTAGAGTATTTGAATTTGGACAAGAGAGTGTGATTATCAATTGGCAGAATTTTATGTACCACGAAATTGTTAGTGTGTGTCATCTGCTTGTCTCTGTAATGAAGTGAGAGGTGGGGAATGGGGTAACGATTGTCTATTCCAAATAAAATTCTGAATTTAAGTGGACTTTGAAAGGCATTAGGGACTGGTTATCAGATTAGTTTAGTCCAAATAAAGACATTCATTAGCTTTAGGGGGCTGTGGTTAAGATATGTGATTTTTCAGATAGGAGTGCTGAACTGGAACAAAACAAAAGCATTGTCACAGGTGTGCTTTTTCCAAATGCATTTTGAACTTGGGAATCTTTTTATCTTGTTTTTTTT
Organism: Scopus umbretta; assembly: GCA_013400535.1. Taxonomy (NCBI): domain Eukaryota; kingdom Metazoa; phylum Chordata; class Aves; order Pelecaniformes; family Scopidae; genus Scopus; species Scopus umbretta. The sequence goes on from VZTL01063918.1 coordinate 33,974, forward strand.
TTTTTGTTTGTTTGTTTGTTTGTTTGGGTTTTTTTAATCAATCTGTCTAGAGATGCTCCTGAAGATTTTAGGAATAAAACCATGAGTTTTCTTTCTTTGATAAGCTTAATTTTCTGAGTTAATAGTTTTAGCTATTTTTAAACCTGTCTAAATACATGTGGCATGTAAAATGACAGCTGCAATGCATATTGTGTGGTGCCAAGAGGTGTGTTTCTTAACTATGGATAACTAAAATCTACCAAAACCATTTTAGAAATTTACCAAATGCACAAAAATAATCTCTAAGGAAGGTCAGTCCCTTCCCCCTCCACATGCACAGGAAAATGCTACTTTCTTGGCTCAGTCCTGATTTCCTTAATCAGTTTTGACTTGGTCATTATTTAAACAGACACTTTACTAACTTCACTTTGAGTGAAGAAGTAACAAAAAAAATGTGGGAACTTACACCTGGAGGCTTCTTCATGGTAATTTAATACAATTAAAGTATGTTTTAGGATTAGGAGAGAATTCCATTGGAAGAGATGATGTGTTTTTGAAGTCAAGAAAGTACAGTTAGCTGTCACAAAGTCATTCTCAACAACAGTTTGCATAATAATAAAGTTTACACTTCTATAGGTCCTTTCAGTTAAGAACCGTGACATGCTTTATGAAAAAGGCCACATATTATCCTCACTTTGCAGATAAGAAATTGAATTGAATAGTATTTGAAGTGCAGGTCGAAAGTCTCAAATGAAGCAGGCATATCCAAGTTCACAAACAAACTTCCTTCTTAAACCATGAGACCATCCTGCCAATCCTTATGACACTACTTTTTAGCACACAAACTTTAGCAGATTGCAGTGAGATTTTTCTAAACTGACAACCATTTGGGCTTTATGGTGTCTGTTCTTAATTATGCAAATTTGCAATCATTACCCAAATTGAGATTTAGGACTAGTTGGCAATTATATCTTTTCAAAGTGTTGCCGGGCAGTCATCAATGCTTTTGGATGACTGAACAGATTCACACTTGGGTGATTGCTTGACCTCTATATGTGAGCAGTGTGGATTTTTTTTCTTTTTTTTNATTATGAGTCTAGTATCTTCATGTACAATTCAATCTAGTCAAATATTTCAGTCACTAATTTCCACACAAGAAAAATTGCATACATTATACTTCACCTAAGAATGGCTGAAGCTGAATCTGTCAAGAAAAGTTAAATTCTTGCTGCATACTTCCACTGTCCTTCTAAGAAATTGCACAGCACTGCATTTGAACGGGCATTTTCAGCTTCAAGTTCATGGTTTGGTATTAAAGACAGGACACCTAACTTCCCAAACCAGCAAAAATTAGGAGCCAAAATTTAAGTCTTAGCTCCCTGATATACCTTATTTGAAGTCAATGGGAATGCAAGAGAGCAGATTAGCCTTTGTTTCCCACCATTAGCATCCTTCAGCTCCACTCTCTTCTTTCAGCTGAAAGCATATTATATGTCTTTGGTTGACATTCTCCCAGCTCTCTTTCTGTTAATGGTTACTTACTGTTACTGTTTTATTGCCCTCAGTTCTCTCACATTTGTCTTCCTTGTCTATTTAACATCATAATATCTTTGAGACAGGGACTGTCTCAGCTGATGTAGACATATGATCTTTGGAGTGATGGGAATTGGACTTCCATAAGCACTCTCAGTAGAAAAAAGATAAAGCTTCAGGAAAAATAATAATTCCTGCATCTTAGATGATATCAAAAAATATTATGTGGTCTAAAACTTCTACAAAACCTACTCAAGAAAGTACTTAAACATTTGCTTCAGTCTCTTTGTAGAACTGCTGCACAGGCCTAAAGTTAATCATATTCTTAAGCACTCTTCTGTAGCCAGAGCCTGAATTACATTCTGTTGCTGTGTGATTATTTTTAAAAGAGAAAACCTGCATTAAAATGGAAGTTTTCTTTACTATTATCCTTTGTTATTTGGCAAATTGCATAGAGAAGTCACTGGAGAAATAAAAGCCAAAAGGACAGGTAAAGTGGCATAATTGACAAACATTGACAAACACCGAGAGAGCCCCACTGAGACTAAATCTCATTAACATTGTTGTAGAACAGAACTGGGTAATCTCTTTCCTGATTTCCATTTTGCATAGAGAGATAGTAGTCACATACATTAGTAGCAGAGAAGAATCCCAGCCATGCAGTTTAAGTATTTTCTTTATTAACCTTTGAGAAGGTCTATTTATGCTCTGTATTGTTCAGTTGGACCCAGCAAAGTAGCATTGAGGAAATAATTTCTTAAAACCAACAAACGTCAAGCAAGAATTCCCTCCACATCACTGGGCAGGTTTTTGAAGTTGGGGAAAATCTTTGTTCTGAAGCCAAACTGAACTGCATTTGACCTATGTATCAGTAATGGCTCTTTGCTATTCCTTTGCTATTAGTCTGTTAGTTTTATTAACTTAGAAAATGAAATTATTTTATTGGCTATAGGCAAGCTGCAGGATCCAGCATCTTGATACGACCACGGTTAGCTAATCTGGGTTAGTTAATCTGATGGATGATGATTTACAATGATATGATAGTGATTTGATAGACGATTTGTCATCCAGCTGAATAATGGCACGTAAACAAGGCCCCAGTGGTTTGAAATGTTAAAACAAAATAGATCAGTATGTAAAAGATCAATGACACACCTGAATATCATCTGGATATACAGCTTATCACATAAATTTCAATTCTGTATATGCATGAATGTAAAATATAAAATATGTATGAGGTATCCTCCCAGACTTGTAAACACAAATCACTTTGTCATTAGATAAGCATTAGCAGTCTGCATTCAATTCGGAGAGCAACCTGATCTCGCTAAGAATAACCTAATCTTATGTGAGTTGATAGCATCTGGGATTAGGCATTCTTTTTCATTCATGGAAAACTGAAAAGAAGCACTCATTCCTCATCAGAAAGGATGGCTTCTGTGGAGCTGTATTATTATATAAAACTACCAGAAATTAATTCACAAAGGATGCCTGCAGAATACTGCCACAGGAAATGAGGACCAAGGAGACTTTCTGCATGGTTCTGTCGCATTAGGGGTGCCAGGAATCAAAACAACACGTGTATCTGCTTGTTTTCATGGGTACAAATAGGGAATCTGCTGAACAGACCTTTAGGTTTTAATATGATCTCTCCCAGCTTTTATTTATCTGTTGCTCTTCAGTCTAGAGGTAGTGTGTTGAATTCGCTGCTATGGTAACTTAGGAGCTAAAGCCAGCAGAAATTTTTCTATTTTAAAGATTTCCTTTTGCCATTACCATTCTCTCCATGTTTTTACCAGTCATATTCTGGAATCATATTAGCAAATAAGTAAAAATAAACTAAAATTGTGTTTTTTTCCAAGTGAGAATTAACTAGGCCAAGAAACAGCTGGATAAATTAGTGCAGACTGAGGAAGCTGAGGTATGGAAATGCTTGCTGTATGTCTCCAGTGATGTGTTGTGGTGACATGATCAGAAAAGAATTCAAGCAGGGTCCTTTCAAAGATCTGCAGGGAAAGGACGACAGTAGGAATCATATTTGCAGATCACAAGGACATCAGTAGGGACCCGTAAGACACATGTACGAAATGGCAGTGCCTACAGGATTGATTTGGACCAACATTTATTAGATACAATAAGCTTAAAAGCAACTGTTAGCATCTCCTTGTATGGTTCCCTTTCCTAGGAAAACAAGTACACATAGTTCAGAGATTTCTTTGCAAGATCTTTTCAATTTCAATTAACAAAAAAAAAATAAAGAACTTGTATAGGAGATGGAAGAAGGTCCTACTATTTATTCTAACCTAATTAATCCACAAATAAAACCAGTTTAAAAAAAAAATATATATATATAATGATTCTCTGGAAGTTGATAAAAATTAGGGATGAAATAAAACAAAAACAAAACCATAGAAAATTGTACTAAAATATATTCCCTAACAATTATATTTCAGGGGAGAACTGATCAAGAAGAATAATCTTAACAATGTATTTATTACTTGGTAATTTAAAAATAGATGCTGATAAATTTAAACCTGCAATTTCCAGTACTGTATGCTCACATTAGCATGAAATTGAATCAGTCTTTTTCCTGCCTCTATTCCATCTGTATTCTCTACAACTAGATTCTCTTCGTCAGAAATAATCCCCATCTCATAATGCTTTCCTCACTGTTGTACAAATCCTACCCCACTTCACAGTGAGGTAGAATCTGTTCTAATTCTGATCTGGTGCTGGAACACTTGCTGGAGGAAATAAGACAATATTATTTTGCTTTTCTTTTTTTAATCAGCTTCCTAAGAGATAAGTTTCATATCAAGACAACTGCTCCCCAATCATGACAGCTTCATTTATCTTTCTGCAAATGGATATTATTTATGGATATTATTTGATCTGGTCTTCAGAAGCAATTAGTACAAATGGGCAGAAAAGATTGTCTACTGTCCTGCGAGATGTTGCAGCATTTCAAATATTGACTCATGTAGATGGACAAGTCTTTCGAAGTAAAGTAATATGCTCCTTCTAGAGCAGTTTGCAAGGCAGTCACTTTCCATGTTAAGGTCTATGCTTGCTTGAAGCAGAGTTTTAAACCCCTCTCTCCCATTAGAATATAGCAAGTTATTTTCTGCTTGTCTAGATTTCTCTTACTGCCAAACTGAGCTTGGTTGACCCATTCTCCTTTTTTGGGTCCGAGAATCCATCTTTGTTGATACAGGCATAGATGTTCATTTGGAGTTTTGGCTTCAATTTATCAAAACCTTTTTGGAAACAAATAACAAATACTTTATTTGAAAATCTTTAGCTAGCTTTCAGAGATACTATGATTGAAATGCTTTCTCTCTGGTGACTGGAGTCAGACTTTGGACAGGACTCTTCGTCTCTCAGATATTGTTTTTTCTGTGTACTGGAGATCATAATACCTGCCTGCCTCATGGAAATTGTGAGGGTGAACAAGTTTATGTTCATGCCTTGGTAGGTGTTCTTCCTAAAGCTAAATGCTGCCTGAGAATGAGAGTCCTGAGCTTGAAATTGGATGTAGTACTGTTATAGGCAAAATTTACCACAGAGCAAATGTGCCAACCCTCTATTTATCACTTACCCAGCTGTTTTGTTAAATTGCAGCTCCTTTAAAATTACACTCTAATTCATTAATAATTCAGCAGTGAAGTCTTACGAAGAAAACTCTAGATGCCATTTTGAATAGCTCCACTATGAAATGATAAGCTATTCAGAGAAGAGAGTGGGAACACTGCTGAGATACTCTGTTACCAAGGGAAATTCAGTTAACATTAGAGAAAGCTTACAACACAACAGGGCTCAGGAGATTGTTTCACAACAGACCTTTGGTAGACACATAACAGAATGACGGGAAGGGAGAGGGAAGCCTGTGGGGTAAATATATCGATGTGATCTTCTTGCAGCTTTGCAGACTTATCTGGGTATTTAAATCCCACACAAGAAAAGCAGATCAATGCATAGACCAGCATATTGCGCATGAGCGCAGGGGCTGGCAACCAGCCACACTCTGCCAATGCTGCAATTAGTCAGTGTGTGCTAAACAGATGTGTGTGTGGTATCCCTTTAGATCAGTGCTAGGCTTAACTCTTTCGGGATGGCTGGCACAGTGAGCAGAGGGTGCTGGTTCTCCCCACTTGAGTGCGGGTCTGTCCTATTTACTGAGTGCATCTGCTCATCGTGCAAAATGCTGTAGAGCGGTGGTTGCAGCAATGTGTTTACTTTTTCAGTTTTGCTATGGCAGAGTCCTTTCAGTAGGACTTACTGGTGTCTTGGAAGTCTGTCCTCTCTCCTACTCCCTTTTTCTATGTGTGTTTTACTATGTGACAAAACATTTGTAATTACGTATCTGGATACAGGCATGGAGATGCTATATGTGTGTATTAATGCTGTAGTAACAATGAGTGAGACAGTGCGTGTTAAATCATGGCTAGATCAAATGAATTAAATCATTGCAAATGATTTAACTTGTACAGTCATTCACCTGCCTTTATTTGTGGTTTGCACTGAAGTTCTGATGGGCACCTAAGCATAACTATACTTTTGAAAAGCATCTGAATGTATTGTAAATTTTCTTCTTATGAAAACGTATTCATAAGATTATGAGAGGACTTTGGTCAAAAATACTGTATGTTTGTAGCTTCAGCCTTTTGTATGACAGAAGACGAAGAAACCTCATAAAACAGTTTTCATGCAAAATATCTGAACCCTGGAACACACTCACAATTCCCTGCAACGCTGCAAAATCAGCCCCAAGGTGGAAGCTGCACTGTCCATGGCCTGCACAGGCCTGGACACTCCCATACAAAATTTGAGGTCTTACAGAAGACAAAGTCATCTCTTTTTTCAGTTCTGGTTGTCCTAGCTTGTCCACTTGATCCTGGTGATACTCGTCTTTGTCACACATATTTCTCTCCGTGCTCTCCCCTTAAGTCCTGATTTTTTTAAATTTATCTACCTCTTTTTCCCTTAGGCTTTCCAGAGGATTTGCTTTAGTTTTATACCTTAAAGAGAACGGTCCTTAGAGCTCCTGGATTGGGTAACAGCTGCACTTCTTTTTCAGGGACTACCTTGTAGCTATGAAATGAGCTGCTCTGAGCAGGTGTTATCTAGCTCTTGATGGGAAAAACTCACCTTTGCCTCAGTCTTGGGGCTGCTACCAGTGTTAACTGTGGTTATTTATATATGGTAATGCTTAAGAACAGCAGCCCTATCCTGCCTAGACTATCATTTTGATGCCAGCAGAATTAGAGTAGTGCTCTCATTTATAAATCACTCTCCATTTCTTGTTTTATTCTGTTTGTTTAAACAAGGAATTGTTAATTCAAACATAAAAATTCAGTAATACTAAATAAATAACATAGTATTAAAACGCAAACAGATTAAAAAGAAAGGCAGCATCCTACTATCCTTCTTTCTCCTACACATTCGCAGCCTCAGAAGGGAGGCTGGGAAAGATGTAGCATTAATAAACATAAGGCCAGCAGCAATCATTAAATAAATATAATTTAAAAAATCCCCTTGATATTTAAAAAATGCTGAAGGCTTTTGTTTAATAAAAAATGGGTAGGAATATAAGATGAAATGGGTGCTGTAGAGTAGTGAATTCTACTGTCAAGAAATCAGCTATGATAAAGTACAAAGACCCACCAATTCAACAGGCAGCAGTGGGATTCCTGGAATGAGGATGATGTCAAGTCAGTACAGAGGTTTCTATGTTATATGGGCTCTTTCCAGTTGGGGTTTTAAAACTTAATGAGATCACCTTCAAGTCAAAATACCACTCTGAGCAGCCCACGGAAAGCACTTGGAGCAGACTAAATCTGACGGCTGTTTGCTGAACAGAAGAGCAGATGGGCTAATCCATTCTGAACAAGCTGCAAGCTTCGGGGCTGCTCTGCAAAGACAGAATTACAGCACCTCCAGCCACGTGGTGACCAAAGCACGTGTTGCTGATGTGAGGTTGCCATGGGATAAGTAAGGACACAGCAAATGCAAACTATGCAACAGTAAAAACATTTTCAATCGTGTATTCACATCTCGTTCCACAGAGAGTCAAAATTGACATTAGGATTCAGCTCACTTGCTTTCAGCTTCTGTGAAATGTTGGAGGACTGCAAAAGAGGGAGTCAGGAAGGGAAGTGGTAAATTTTCTAGTTCCAAACGAAGGTGCTGGCCTGATATGTTCCAATCACCAGCAGCTTTAAAGAAAATAATACCTGTTTCTACACGTATGGAGGGTTGTAGAGTGAGAAGTATTTTCCAGGTACACACAATGTGAAGACTCTTGGAAGTTATAAGAGTCAGAAAAAGCTTCTTATTTAATCTAAATAGCTGACGGAGCTCTGAACAATGGCATATGTAACAGCAACTTGTGCAAAAGTAGTGGAGCTAACTTTAAAACTGAATAGCTTGGCTAGCAATAGCTCTTTAATCACAGCAGCACAGAGTTCAACTCAAGCTAACTGCCCAAGTATTTTCTGAGCTTCTTGGGAAAGCTTTACACATTGTTTGGCATTCTGGGATTCCACAGCCGTTGCTGGTAGCACAACATCTGTAAGCTATGTTCAGGCTTAACTGTGTGTTGTGGTTTAACCCCAGTCAGCAACTAAGCACCATACAGCTGCTCGCTCACCCCACCCTGCACCCTGCCCTCCGGTGGGATGGGGGAGAGAACTGGGAGGAAAAAAAAAGTAAAACCCATAGATTGAGAAAAAGGCAGTTTAATAGGATAGCAGAGAAAGAGAAAATAATAATAATAATAATAAAGAATATACAAAACAAGTGATGCACAAAGCAGTTCTTACCACCTGCTGACCAATGCCCCGCCAGTCCCCGAGCAGCGATCACTACCCCGCTGGCCAACTCCTCCAGTTTATATACTGGGCTTGACGCCATATGGTATGGAATAGCCCTTTTGCCAGTTGGGGTCAGCTGTCCTGGCTGTGCCCCCTCCCAGCTTCTTGTGCACTTGGCAGAGCATGGGAAGCCGAAAAGTAAACACTACTTAGCAACAACTAAAGCATCAGTGTGTTATCAGCATTATTCTCATCCTAAATCCAAACCACAGCACTATGCCAGTTACTGGGAAGAAAATGAACTCTGAATTACGCTGAAACCAGGACACTGTGTGAACATGGCTGTGCGTATATCTGCATACACAGAAACTAGTGTGGGGATATGTATTTTAACTGCTTCAAAAAATGCAGTTCATAGATTTAGCATCACTTAGTAGTGGGATCTCTATATACGCTTCATTCTCTACAGCAAAACCAAAGTAGCTTATATTGTTAATTTCTTCTTCTGTGAAAGATAAGTTGGCATATTTTGCAGTTGCTGTGAGCTCATATGTAGTGGAAACTCAAAGTTCTTCCAAAGGAATGTGTTGGTGGTTTTCCTGGCATCATATAGGCAATACTTGATAATGAAGAGCATTTTTGCACATAGATGGTGTGAATCCAGATCATGCATTTATTATAGACGTTTTACCTCTAATTATCTTTTATTGTACCTACAAAATGGAAGTGCATTAAAGAGCATCTCCATTTCACTTATAAGACTAATAGCCAATTTTCTGTTCTATGTCTTTTGAGAATTCTTAATTGTCTTCCATAATTAGATATTGGGAGTGTAAACAATTATATGAGATTATAAGAGATTTGGTTGGGTTTTTTTTAATACAAGGTATAGTGTAAACATCTAGGAGTTAGGTTGCTGCAGCAGCGTTTCCTATTTTTCCTTTTACATTGAATTTTACTTTTTTAATTCCTATTTCTTGTTCAGTTCTGAATAATTTCTTAAAAAGTAAAATATTAACAAATGTGACAATTTCTAGCGGTTGCAAATTATGTGGTCCCCACAGTTTAATTAGTCAGTAGGACAACAAGACACTCCAAAGGGAGATCACAGTTTTTAATGCAGAATAGTTAGTGTTCTGTAGCATCTGGAGACATCACAACCCATAGTCTTTGTGGTTTTGTCTTTTTGGCTTCCCCCACAAAAATTCCACTAGCAAGATTTCACTGCTATGCTTTGCAAAAACCCTCACTTACCTGAACTATTCTGCAAGTCAAGGAACACTTTTTTACCCTCCAGAGCAAAATCGGGTAAAAGCAGAACTATCCCAAGGTATTTTTATTGAAATGTAGATTTCATACTATTTAATCTTTTTGGATACATGCAACATTTGAACTCCACGGTGGTTTGCCTTGAGTATTTCACTTGGAATGACTTGGCTCTCATTTCTGAGACTTATTATGCAACTGGTGGGAATCATCGTGTTATATCCAAACTCACACATACTTCTTAGATGACCTGTCTACTGGAAAGCTTGGATGCAAGCCTTATATTCATGCTTATTCATTGGTTTTGAGGGACGAGTAATCCATTAGTCCAGCCAGTCTCTCCCAGTGAATAGATCATCCAAGCTTTGGAGCTGTAGAAAAGTTACTCAAGTAGAAGATCCGATGATACTTGGACAACCACATGATATCACTTTCTATGAAGGACATACTCAGCTGTAGGAAGGAACAAATTAGTTCAAATAAACCTTAAATTGGACTTGATGGGCCATAGAGAGAGATTTTTGTCCCATGGTACTTCGTATTGTTCTGTTGCTTCATAATGTATGCTGAAGCGTGCATTTTTGTCAAACTTCCCTTTCTCCTGTTCTCCTCTTCTCCCCTCTGCATAGTAGCCAACTTCAACAGCAGTTATTAAGGCATGAACAGGGAAGACTTTGTGTCCCATGATGGATGGGCTGGTACAGTGTACAAAGCACATGTTATATATCACAGTTTCTCTTTCCCCCTAAGTTCCTTACTGCTGTTAACAGTTTGGCCATATTTCACTACAGTTAATAACATGCTTTAAATACAGCAGACCCTGCACACTTTTTTTTTTTTTTTGAAAGGGTGGTTTGAATATTAGCAAGTGGCTGCTCCTGTGATGTTGTCAATATATTGCTAATCTGTAAGTACCCGTTCCTGTCAGTGACTGAGGGCCTCCTGTGTCGTGAGTAGTGTGCTCAGCTTCCATTGATTTCAGCAGAAGCTGAGGTTAATCAGTACCCTGCAGGACAGGCCATAAGTGAATGCTCCAGGCAATGGGAGCACAGAAGGGTAATCACAGTCTTAATGAAAGCAATAGGTGGCTGTCTGTGAAATACAGTTTTTCGTATTGAGTTTCTCTTGAGAGATTGAGAAAAGTTTGCTTGAACTGTGTATAAAAAAAAAAAAAAA
>VZTL01063923.1:0-12592 GCA_013400535.1 Scopus umbretta
GGTTAAACCACAACACCCTGTTAATTTTAATATGCCTTGCTTAGTAATCCCTGGGATAGAGATTATCTTTTAAGTTCATACACTTTTCCTTGTAGAAAGTGTTGAGTCTCAGTTAGATTGCTAGATGATTGCTAAAATTCTGTAACTTTGGGGGAAGTGTCCACTTGGAGAATTGTAGCTTTGTAGTCCGCTCCAGTCAAACTGATTTGAGTATGTTGAATGCAGCGAAAACACTCATCCTCATCCTCAGTGCCTGATTTTTATCTTTAAATGTAGCCCATTTTGATCACTGCATCATCGAGCATGCCAAGTGCTGCCTTTGCTGTCTTGGACTTTTTTACATTAAGATGTCAGAGAGAGTCTTGACTTTTCCTGAAACTCTGCCCTTCTAAGAGATATGTGGTGATTCTGTGGTCTTTGAATTATAATGTTAGGTTTGGGAGGAAAGAAAATGTGTTTGTGTTTCAATGGGTTTATTCTGTATGTTTATTATTACAGCCTTTTGGGAAGTTTTTGTGCTCAACTAACAACGTAACTTACCAATTATTGTTATGGAAGAGTCACAAGAGCTGTATTCATTCATATTTGGCTTAGGTACACGTCAGCTTTGCCCAGACCTCCAAACCTGCCAAAGCCCAAATGTGGAATGTGATGAGTATGGCAAAGATGACTGGTGAGGAGAAAAAAAAAGCTATTCATGCAGAAAACCTAAGATTTTGCCTGTCATTAGTATAACAGAATATCGTAATGTGTTTTGTTATGCTTTATTTCTGATGTGTTGGCAGTTTTCAGTTTCTTCTGATTTTTCTGCAGTAAAATCAATGTAGTTGGTTATTCTGCCTGCCCCTAAAAGGCATATGGGGAAGTCTTGCTACCTTTTTTTAGTGAGTGGCATAATGGCATGGCTGGTATTTGTATTCTGTTGCATGTGTGTTCCCAGCCCAAATGACTAGGGACCACTTCGGGTGGTTGCTGCTGGGAATGGTCTTCAGAGAGGGGTTCCCAGGACTGAGTCTACACTAAATAAACAGAGGCCGTGAGGGGAAAACTGTGATTCATTAGGAGCCCTGGTTTAGGTTAAGGTGATAAAAATAGCTGTAGGACATCTTAAATTAGTTTAAAAACTAGAAAAGTGAAGGAAGCCAATCTAGAGTAGTTTAAATTGTCCATTTTTCTTTTTAATATTCTCTGCCTTACTGTCGTCTCTTCAGTATAGCAAGGTATATAATCCAAAGAGATAGCCAAAAAGATTCAGCTGTCAAAGGTTCAGGTTCCATAAACATAGGCTTTTTTTAGGCAGTGCTGTCAGTACTACAATGTTTACCTTCTCTGTCCTGCTAAAATATGTTCCTGGAAGTTTTTGTTTTCTATTCTGGTTTTAGGGAAGATGCAAGAAATGGAAGTAAACTAGTAGAAAGCCCTTCTATATATATTGCAGATAAACTTATTACATCATTCATTACAATTGTTTTAGTTATTCATGGAAATGTTCCATAATAGACCAGTTAACATGTGCGTTGTATGTTTTATCTAAAAAAGACATAATTATTTGACTTCTACCCGTATGCTCTTACCGGAATGTTATGGACATGAATTTTTCAGTCGTACACATTGGCAGAGTTACAGTGACTCCACTTTCTGCAAATACTCTGTATTAAGAAGATATGCTTTATGTTTAACTTTGCAGATCCAGAATGCTAATGATGTGCTAATAGCACCGCTGGAGAAGTTTCGTAAAGAGCAAATAGGAGCAGCAAAAGTAAGTGGCTGTGGAAACAATTCTTTTTCATTTCATGTTTATTTGAGTTTATCAGTGTGGTTTGAAGACTGGACTGAAAACAGCGTTTGTTTTCAAACATACTTGATGCTGTCCTCATGAATGTATTAGTAAATTATACTGAATTCTTTGCTTCAGAGGAGGAGATGATTTAGAAATGGAGTTTAGAGACTGGTTATATGCATAAGGTACAGCTCTTGCTACTATTACACATTCTTACCATCTGGAGTTCTGCTCATCTTCTGATGTCTGCATTTATGTTACGTTGCTTCTTAGGTTAATCCAGAACCACACAGAGGGTTCAAACAGCTGCTATGGCTGCAGTGGCCCTGAAGTGGCTGTTGCATGAAGACCAAAAGAAGTCAGTGTGTGCTTTAGGCGTACTCTCTTTCTGACTCTGCTTTCCCTCTCCACTTTACATGGCTGATGCAGTGCAGTGCAGTGTTTCATATTCATATTGCCAGAGCATTCATCTTCATATTGCCCAGAGGCTTTCTCATGGTGGAGGTGCTCCAGTCAGTGATTTAAGCCAGTTCTCTGGTCTGAAGTGTTACATCTGTGTTAGAGAAACAGTGCAGGTTGGCTATACCAGGATTCAGTAGTCAGCCCAGGAAATCAGATACATTGGGGGAAAAAGATGTTGGAATGAACTGCTAGTCTAGAAGAGCTATTTTCAGTCTGATCGTGGAGTCTTAAGTGGTTATCAGTGACTGCTCTGATCACAATCTGAGACATGCATAAAGGCTGCGGTAGTCAGTTAAGGGTATGGTTAGTAACAGTTCTATCTGTTTCCATAAATATGCTAGTTCTGAAGCATTTTGCATCCTGTATTAGCATTCGAGAAATTTGCTCGGAAATTTTCCATGTTAGACGGGTATGAAAAAATCTCTCTGTGATGTTGTAGCTGAGGTGGCATCTGTGCTGTACTCAAACAAGCTCAGGAGAAGAACAGAGCTATTGGAAAGAGAGACCAAAGGTTTATTCTTTTTGTACTGCTATTGTGAATGTGTAGCAAACAGATGAAACTGCTTCCGCACAGGAACCAAGTAAATGTTTGAGAATTTTTACTGTGAACTTGAGGTCAGATTTCTCTGAAATGGATGTTTTTTACCCTCTTATTTGATAGTGTTTTTGTGTACAACTGCATTCTTCTCTTGTCCCACCCCTGTGCTGCTGTGAGGTGCAGGGCTGGGAGTTTGTTTACCGCGCTGCACAAATCAGAATTTAATCCCAGCACAAAATTATTTTTAGTTTTATTTTTAGTTGTGTGGTTCAGTTCTTTGTGTTACCATTTCATTTCATGTTCCTATAGTTTAAGGGATCTCATGCTTCTCTGCAGAGAACCCTGTTTAAAAGCCTAACCTGCAGTACTGTTGACTGCCCTGGTACATCAGAGAGATGATCCACAGGCGGTTCACAGGGCTCTCTGCACAGTTGTGTAAGACACTCACGTCTCCTTTTTAATGTATCGCTCACTAGATGGCAACACGTATTTAATGATCTAATTGAACATGACTCCTTTGTCTTTTGAATCAGCAAGTATTTAACATTAAAGGCAGGGCACTACAGGGGCAGGTTGAGTCCTCTCTGGTATATCACAATGGCTGGTTTCTTTTCCATAGCCCTTCCAGATAAAATATGGACATTTGCCCATCTTATATAACTTGTGGAAACAGTGGTCGTTTTGACTGGTTTGTTGTCACACAACAGTGTATTGAATGAGTTCAGGAGAGAACCTGGTTCATCTAACTCTTATTTCAGTGTCTAATGCACTTCATTATGGAGTGCTATGTGTGTTTGTGGCAGTCCAGGATACTGGCTTGACACATTGATACCATATAGAGAGCTCTCCCAGCTTATTGTTTTATAAAATGTCAAATAAACTCATATTTTCTTGCACTGCTCATGGAGTTCAACTGTCAAGCTCAAAAATGAGAGATTCAGACCACCTGCATAACCCAGATTGCAGTACAAACATTCGCCTCCAAATTTATTTTCATCAGCAAAAGCAATTACAGTTGGCCTTTAACTAAATGGAATCAATACAAAAAGTGAGAGATTAATTACACTTAATACTTTTTTTCTAGTAATTGCAGAATAACAACATGTGATCTAGGAATAATGAGACCAGTATGAAATGGAGTAGAAATTTGGGCTTTCTGAAACTCATTGTTAGTGTAGTAGAGAACATGGTCAGATTGCTTACCTCCACTTCTGTTCACTTGGGTCAACCCTTGAGCATTTATGAACTCTTAGAAATATGGGATGAGTTGACCCTGCTTAGTTATTTATCTGCAGTTAATGAAGTTTTGCACAGAGATTTGGCACTCTGAACTCCTCTGGGGTGATCTGAACTGACAGCCAAACAAAAAAATGTAGACTTTTTCATGTTGCTTGGATTTCAGCAGCAAGTTTCACAGGACACCAAGAATGTCACTTTTTATTTGAGGTCTTCTCTAAACCTGTCAGCTGTATGGACTATGTATCAACTGTTACTTCTTGCTCTGAAATACCATGTTTGAGCTGTTTTTTTCTCCTAGTATTGACTTACAACAGTGTGTAGAATTGTCTTAATAACTGGCTCCTGTTTCTCTGTCATCCCTTTCCACCCCCAAAAACCCCAGAATATTTCTGTGTATGTGTTCCTCTCCAAAGAGAGGCTGAGATGGTACAGACTCCACAGGAGAGCTGATGGTTATGTCATATTATATATTTCTAGAGCTGTGAATTTACAATTAATTTGCATCATAACATCTTATGGACCAACGTTTTAAGAGATCAGGTATAGAAGCACAAGGTTACTTGTATGTGCCTTTTGCATTGGCAATTTCAGCAGTAGCTAGAGACGCAAGCATCTGGTCTTTGTGATCAGCCTTACATTGTGGAGTGTCTTTTATAAGCAGTAGTGAGTGTTGGATTCTCTCTCTTCTAATTGGACTTTGAAATTATTAGTTCTAGTACCGTGTTAAGCTGTGTTTCCAAATTTTTGGAGGAAAAAAAAATATTAGATAGTTGTGTTACCAATATACACTATAGGAAATTATATTAGGTAGTACTGTCATATTTTGGTGAGGAGAAGATTATAAGAGTGAGTGCTTAAAAGCGCTTACTGGGCTTTTTTCTTTCTTTTCTAAAACACCAGATAAAATTCATCTGGAGATAAAAACAAGCAACCTCCCACCACTCCGACACACATACAGAGGAAAAAAAAAAAAAAAAGAACGTTATAAATTAAGGTCAGTTTTCACTATGACAATCACCATTTTATTTCAGTAGTAAGTAACTTAGCAAGACTTTTACTACTGTTATGAGCTATATAGGACTATCCTATTGTTGTGTTTAATATAGAGAATAAGAATATTTTATTCTTTCTTCAAAACTATATCAAGTTTAGGCAAAAAATATGATCACAGAAATCAAACAGAATATGGAGGATATAATATATCCTGTTGATGTTACAAAGCTGTATTTCAAATACAAGGGCAGCATAAACCCAGAGTGCAAAGTTCAAGTGTTTTTGGAACATCACAAGAATAATATTAAAGACCAATTCTTCACATGCACTTCAAAAACTTCAAGGTACCCAACAAATTTGGGAAACATTCCCCATAAAACATTAGTGTTTGTAATCAAACCAGCAATATACAATGCTACATCACTTACTCTTCTCGATTTATACTATTCGCTCTTCTGTTTTTATTGCACATATTTCAGTTCTTCCTTTTCTGTACACACTCAGTTTAAATAAAGCTGAGTTCTCTCCAGAGACTACACAAACCCAGCTTTGCATTGGATAGCCTGTTGATTTACTCCATCTGAGTTTAAAAAAAATGACCTCCACAATTATTGTAGAAACGCGAGCAAAAGCCGGGTGAGGTAACTGGGAAAGGATTTCAGGCACGAAGAATTTTGCCTTATTTGGTAAATGTGGTTTGCAAGTCCCCAGCTGGTAACTTTGGTGAGATCATTGTGTGATGTGTTATGTACAATAAGGCCAAACTTTCATGTTTCTTTTTATCCATTGAGTACAGTATTTAGCAATACTTGTTCCAATGTTCATTGACCTTTAGTACAACTTAAATCAGATCAAAGACAACAAGAAGCAATTTTGTTTTTAAGACTTAAAAGAGAGTTTTGTTTCCTCCTTACAGTTCCATCTGTTTGTTTCATAAAATTATTTATTTTGGCCAGGAGGATTTTTTTATTATTATTATCTACTTTCATTCATTCATTCAAAGCTGTGAATTCCTTTCTGCTTGGGAAATAAATCCATGTTCACTGCTGGGATTAATTTTCCTGCATCTAGGTTCACATCTATACTCACATGATGCAGGCATGCAGGAGCTGGCATGCTTTCTCTGTGGTTTATTTGGATTGTCCAGAAGTTGAGGAGCATAAAACTAACACACACACACGTTTTTAAAGTCTGTCAGAAAGCTGTCAAAGCAGGGGTTTAGATCGGTATCTGAGATCAGTTAGAAATGCCAGAATGCCCATTTTGTGAACTGGTTTCCTTGGTATCAAATCAAATTACACCACTTGTCCTTTAACTAAGAAAAATGAATGACCTTGCTCTGGTAGGTACGGTGGAAGGTGTTTCATCATAAGCAGCATCTGTTACTCAAGGTTTGGTACTTGTGTCCACTAGTTTGGGGATATTTTGATGTCAGTCTGAACCATAGAGGGGAGGGGGCCAGGGGAAGGAAGCAGAAATAGAGGCCAGGCCAGGATAATTGATGGCCAAATGTTTTGAGTTAAAATGCAACACAGTTTCCCAAAAATGGTTACTACCAGAGTTACCCAATATCTTTTTTGATAAGATAACTTATTCTGTAGGCAAGGAAATGCAGCGGATCAAACCTATTTCTATTTCAGCAAGGCCTTTAAAGCACTCTGCATGAAACGTTATAATTTAGTTTAGATGGGGGTTAGTATAAGAAACATGATCTGTCTAAGGAACTGGCTAATGGGGAAAGGGCAGTGAGTTTTGTTTATGGGAGAGATTGTCTGGTTAGAAAGAAGTTACTAATTAGAAGATCCCAAGGGGCAATTTGAGATTGGTCTGTTGTTTTATTTTCAGTAATGACCAGGTAGAAAAAAATCTGGTGTTGCTGACACAGCGTGAGATTGCCATAGGTTGGGGGTATTGCCAGGATAGAGGAGGAGGACTGGAGGATTGGGAAAACAGTGTAAGATGCAATGACTGAGCAGGAGAAATGGAGGCTACTCCATAGTCACGACACAGCTGCAAACCAACAAATCTGCTGTACCAATAAAAAGCTCAAGTGGCAAGCTCTTTAGATACAGGCTTTAGGGATCTATCTCTGGTAGATAGAGAAGTACAATTTTTCTTTAGGTTTGCTTTTACTTACATAAATCTTTGAGTTTTGGGTTAAATTCGTGAACTCTGAAAGAGTTGTAAATTGCATTTATAAATACATTTAAATCCAAGGTGTTGGTCCTAGATCATTTTTTTATCTGAGAAATAATTCAGAGTATGTTGTCTAATCTGATATTTTAGTTAAACTAGTATTGACAGATACAAGAACAAAGAAATTAGGAGGCTAAGCTTAAAAAAATACTGGGTTTATAATGGTAAATTTTGTTTGTGACAGTTGTAAGAGAAGTTGAAAATTTGAAAACTTCTTCAGATATGTTTGTTATTTCATCTTGATTTTTGCTGTTTCCCTCTGGATTTTGGTATCTGTGTATAGAGTTTTCTGTGAATTGACCCAGATCCTAAAATTCCGAGTAGCCGGATTGTTGCTTTATCAGCTGCAGCTGTCTACTTTTCCCTTTGTAATTTGCATTTCATGAAAATCTATAGTATAAGAAATATTTTTAAAATAGATCAAATATATTTTAAAAAATATAGCCATTAATAAATTTATGGAGATAGCAAGCTGTGAAAGACCTGCATCACTGGCAATCTCTATTAAAAATAATTTTTAAAAAAGTAGAAAATAACTGTAGAACTAGCGTATGACTAGCCACTGCTTCTTTTATACTTCTGTATGTGAAATATTTGAGAGGTTGCAAAAATAGTGGTGAAAAGCCTGGTGTGCACACATCTCTACAGGCAGTCTTGTTTTCTTCTGTGGAAAGCCAAACCATTAAGCTGGGCGATATCTCTGGCTGAGCACCTGCACCCAGAGGTTTTCTGAAGCGACTAATCTACTTGGGACAGCTCTTGTCATTCTGCAAATGCAGCAAAATTCTTTTCTCATTGCAGTTTACTTCAGTTCAATAACTGTTTCGTTCAAAGTTGAGAAATTTTTAGGAAGTTAACAGAAAAAAAAAAAAGGGCAATTCTAAAAGCTGATTTCATTTCTGGTGTGTTCCTTTAAAAAACAAGAGCAAAACCTCAAATCTCATAACTAAAAGATTATGGACACAGGGATTAAAAACTGTCAGTTCCATCCATTCACTGCAGGTCTGTGTTACTAAACTAGTTAATACTATGTGCAATGTCTGTTTTAATAAATTCTGTTAAATGCATTCTTTCTCTTAAAAGTTAGTGTGATTAACTGGCTGACTGACTAAAACCAGTTTCTGAAGCTGTATTTTTTCTGCATTTTAATAAAATTCTAATTTGCTTCCAAAAGAAAACATATAAATTAAGGGTAAATAAATTAGTCCTGTATAGCAAATAGGAAATGTTTACTGTGTTCTGCCATAACATTTAAGAATTAAGGCTTAGAATAAATGTATTATTTTGTGGAATTGCTTAAGTGAGTTTGCACTGTATTTTTGTTGGCAAAAAGACCCATTTATTTTTAAAAAAATCTACGGATAGTAAAACAAAAAATAAAAAGATAGCAAGTATCAGCCTTTCTACTGAAAAACAACAAAGAACATAAAAATGCAAGAAAATAATGCACATTTTCTAATTAAATTAAGGCTTTTTTCTTGCAAGTTTAAATCAGCCCACTGTAATCTGTGTCACAAGGAAGGATTCAGGAAGGTTACATCCTGACCCCAAACAGCTGCTAGAATCCTGCTGGACTCCTGAGCCATGATTAAAAATATGAACAAGGACATTCACCTCCAAACTTAATTTCCAGTTCACAGAGGAACTGAACTTCTTGTTGAGTGCTTTGAGGCACAAAGGCTTTGGCAAATAGTCTCAATTTAAAGAAACAAAACCAAAAAAAGCCCAGCTTTTCTCAGTCTCAGTAGGATACGGTAGCTCTACTCATCTGTCATGTGCTTTCTAGCTAGCCTTGCTCTCAGCTGCCGTGTGGAGAGGATTACATGCCATGCCTGAAAAACAGGTCTCGACTTTGTTGATGAGACTCTTCAAGAATCTTGAGGATTTACGAGAAATATAGGAAGTGGGCGATTGCCTGTGGCACAGAGCAGGACAGGACTTGGAGGACACAAAGAGTTTAGTATTCTGCTCCCTGTGCCAGGTCTCAGTCTTCGTGCAGCTCGTCAAAGGCACCTACTCCCCTGCCCCCCCATCCTCAAAATAAGACTTCACCCTGAATTCTGGCATCCTTTATCAAACCAAATACATCATGTTTTCAGAAAGGCAGCTGCATTCTTTCACCCTACAGGGATTACTTCAGAGTTGTGCTCATGGATGTTGCGTAGTGCCACAGCTGTACCAAACACTTCAATCATGAGGCTTTTTACATGGATATAAATTAATCTGTTAATCTTACTCTGTTAACTGTTGGGGTTTCCTTCAGCAGGCTTGGGGAAAATGAAGGTATCTTTCTCCATTGCTTCCCTTTCTTCTGTGGTGTAATTAAGACAGCATTAAAATAGATCTATTCTGTTTGGGCGTTACTCAGATGAAGTTGAGTCTGTGGGTCTTTATTCCGCACCTATGGCAGAGTTGTATTTTCAATTCTAAATAGAAAACGATTTGACTGGGACAACATGGCTGCATTGCCATAGGTTTCCCTTCATACAGTATCTTGTTCTGTCTATGCAGCAGGTTCTGCAGGGGCCTGGGAAGGTGCAAACCTCCACTCGCTTACCGTTGTAGCAATTTTGCTTTTGGCGAAGCCAGCATAAACTCTGTTCCAAAGTGTAGTGAGTAATAGTAGCTGGAAAGTATCACTTCTGTACTGTGACAAAAGATGGGCAACATGACTTGAAACATTAATGCGTCTTGGTGTAGATACAGGGGCACCAAGGACTCCATCTTTCCGCCAAATGAACCAGCTTCATTATTTCAGGATCTTTCAGGCTACAGCAGCCACCACAGAACCATTTGTTCCTGTAGAGCTTGCCAAGAAGGGGTGTTTTGATGGTTGTTTTGATGAGAAGATCATCCCTCCCGAAGAAGTAAACTGAGAGCACTGGTTGAGCTTAACACCACCACTGGGGAGGCATGACTCTTCACCCCAAAGTGAGTTTGTGTTCCTTTATCGGTGTTGTAAGAGGGACTCTGAAAATAGATGCTTTCAAAATAAAACTACTTCTGACATTAACCCCAGACTGCTTCCTTTTTTTTCTCTATCTGTAAACAGCACAGCTTCCAGTTGTGTGTATTAATCTAAAAACTTTCTCATAACGTGCATTGAGTTCTTCCTCAGATCAGCACTGTGGTGCCATTGCGGTGACGTGGGAGGTGGCGTGGGACCGTGAGCTGGGCTGAAGGTGCTGCTGGAGCGCTGACTGGTTGGCGTAGACGGGAGAGAGATTCCCAAAGAGTGTATTTTAAAAAGAAACTACTACTTAAGAAAGAGAGAGTTTTATCTTCTGCTTTTAAAATAAAGCAGTGAGTATGTGACGTTATAAGCTAGTCTGTCGGAATTGCTTTATTTGAATGACATTATAATTCTTTGCAGCTTTTTTGCATTTTCTTTGCTTTAAGTGCACAAAGGAAGGAAGATAGTTGCTAACTGTGTGCAGATGAAGTGGCCTCTTCATATATATTTTAGGGTACTGGCATACCAGGACATTACTGAAATACACCTCGTTTGTGAGGGAATCTAGCATAGGAAAGGAGAACCTGAAATGGCAATCTGCCTCCATGGGGAGGAAAGCAAGCCAGTGCTAATGGGAGGAGCAGGGGTGAGGAGAGCAGCAACATCAGGTGTGGGATGCCAGCAAGGCAGCTGCTCGGGGAATGGGGTGATGGCCACTTAAGGAGACAGAGGAATGGAGAAAGAGAAGGAGCAATGGCAGGAAAGGGGCAGTGGTGGAGGCCCAGGGAAGTTGTTGGCTAGTGTAATACCGTTCTAAAAATTGGACATTCTTTTTGTAGTTGGGAAGACGTTCACTGCTGTGACTGTTACGATGAAAGCAAGTCTTACTGTCAAGTGCAAGGATCATGCTACAAAAGCTGTCGTGCCTGTAGCAGCCCTGCGCTGTGCTTATACTCTGCATAGCTGGATACTGTATCTTTAGCATTTACGTGCACTTAATTTTGTAACTCTAAAGCCAATTCTATCTTCTCTGTCCTTAGCATGAGAACTAGAGAATCAAAAATCCTTCTTCATTGTCAGTGCAGCACTGGATAACCGGTTGATATGACTGCTGAACTTGAAAGGCCAACTTCTAGCTGTCTAAACATGGGTGAAGTTGAGAGATTTGTTGCTGCTTAGTCCAGGTGCTGACATGGAAGATTAGGCAAAAATTGGAGCTGCCTGTTCCCCATGATTAAGACCAGTTCACTTCAGTATTATCCATTGTAAATGCTGCTTATCTTCTGTCCATGCAGTCCACGTGTGGCAGTTTTCATCAAAGAGTCAGCTACAACCCACCAGACCTATGCAATGTTGTTATCATAGCCTTTGCCTGTAAACCTTCTTTTCTTTGTTTGCCACACTTTGTTGTCTGAACTGAACTGAATTTGGTGCATATGGAGATGAAGCAGAAACAGTAAAAGGCATTGTAATTTGTTTTTTTCTGATTTTGTAAGCATTAATGTTAACAGGTTTCCATGGATAGTGTTGCCAGCTCAGTGACTTCAGCACTTTGAATATTCTAAACCACAACCTATGTTATTGGTGATTGCCTGTTACATTTGAAGAGTAGCACGCCCCAAATCTGAGTTGGCTTCTTTCCTTTTATCATTTCATTGATGCCTTAGGATTGGGTGGTATCTTTTGTTGTCATTTACTTTCTACTCAGAATATATAGTTATATTGATTTCTAACAAATATCTGCATCACTTATGAGATGAGCAGCTTATTCCATATGACTTTTGATGAAGTACAGAGTTAATTCAAGCTTCTTTCTGAATTCCTAGAGCTCATGGGTAACTTTCTTTTTTAAATCATTTAAGGTCACAAGCTTTTTGTACAGGAACAGGAGACAATAAAACATTTTCAATTTCAGAAACCTGTCCTACACCTGCTTCAGAGAAGAATTTTAAAAGTCAGTTTCTGCCGTTCTAGGGAACTTCTTCATATTATTTAAGCAGTAACATGCTAATACCCTAAGTAAGGTATTCCAGCAAAAATACTTTCATATTTAGTAGACGGTAAAAACAATAAAACTAGATTACATTTGTAGACTTACCAGTCCTGCTGTTTGGGCAGCAATTTAACAGATTCCCAGACATCTAGTAGCTACTCCTGGAATTGGCAAATGCCAAATAAACTCGAGACAACTCTGCAGCTTAATAACAGGGAGCCTGATGTGTCCTGCTTTGCGACCTGCCAGCATTAGCAGGTTTGCGTGCTGGGAATTTTTAATATTTTTTTTCCATTTAAAGAGAGAATTTTTGCGGGGAGAAACAAATGGCATCCTATAAACACATTTGTTTATTTAGTAGTAACTGTTTCTTAATTTGAACAGAATTTTAGATCTCATAGAAATAATGAAACTTTTTCTGCTTGCTTTTTTTTTTTT
>VZTL01063923.1:12625-26238 GCA_013400535.1 Scopus umbretta
TTTTTTTTTCATTAAATGTGGAAGTATTAGGAAATGGCTGTAGGATTCTCTTCTTTCAGGAAACACTTTTGAAAGTACCTGTTTGTACCCATTAAGGCCATCCATCAGAGGGAAAAGAAAATTTTCTTCAGAAGTTCATGAACCTGAAAGTAAATTACCTCTTGCAGGGTTATTCGGTATTTTATACAGATGTGAACTCCATCCTGAACTTAAATGAGCTTTGGGTTGTTTAAAGTATGTTTTTAGGTTTATGCATAACTTGCCTGATTTTAATTGAGGCTATTTTTTAAACTGTCAGTTTTTAATATCTGTCTTCATAGCTTTAATGCTGCTAAACACTCTTGTATTCCCAGTTTATTGCCTTGTTATACTTCATAGTTGCAATATGTTCTTTTTATTATAATTATTTGTGTCTTACACCATACTCTTTTCTGAATATTCATGGTTTGCATATGGTGGTTCTTTTTTAGTACAGAATTGATTTAAAGATTTATAGTTCTTAGGACATGTAATTTTCTACATGAAGCATTCAGCTCCAATGTGGAAGTGTTTTCACTAGCAGTTATGAGTAACATAAGTCATAATTTATGACTGTATTAACCCTATTTTATATTAAGCAAGAATCATTTCTTTATAAACTATGCTATAACTTTGTTCCACTACATATGATTTGCTAACAATACATAAATGATGCCCTTTAACCTCATAGCTTTCTTGCAGATTTGGAGAAACCCTGTAGCTTCACAATACATTAAATTCAGATTGGGAGGAGGAGGACGAGGAAGGGAAGGAGTTTCATATGCCCTTTCCACTTTTCCTTTTGGAAAATCTCTTTTGGCCTTATCTTGAACTGTGGGCATTCACATAACAAGTCAAAGTCTCTACCAACAAGAAACCCCGCCATCCAGACATCTGTCCAAATGCAGTCTGTGGTCTCAGATGCCTATGATAATTTCAATTTTATTACAACCAAACAAAAAACACACCCCCCCTCGACCCACCATCCACCTCCATGAAAATTCTAAGCAAAACCCAGGCAAAATAAAATGGAAATTGAATTTATTTATTTTCTTGTCCGAAGCTGTGCGGCTCTGAGATCTCACATTTTGCAGGAAATCTGTAGGATCTGAGCTCAATTCAGTCTTTCCAAGACTAAGTTTAGTTTATTTTCTAGTCTACAGTTCTGCTTTTCTTTGTCCTGCTACTTAGTAAGAGATGATCCCCCAAATTTACAACTCCAAACAAAATTCTCATTACTTTATAGAAATACATTGTGAATTTTTGTGTGGAATGTAATGAAAAAGGTGGCTTTGAAAAATATATATTAAGTCTAAAATTCCAGCAATGAACCATCTCCAGTGTGTTGTTATATCAACATTTTTGCAGTTGTTGTCAGAGAGAAAGAAAGGGGCACGTTTTATTGATCTCAGGGGAGTTCACCATTTTCTTCAGTTTCTTCCACTGGCAAACGTGTCTGACTTGATCTATATTTGAGTCTTACTATTGCATTTCTCTGCCAGTTTCTACAGTTTCTGCATCTCAGCTTGAGTTGGTGAGAAAAATATGTACTAATATTGGGTGGAGGAAAAAAAAGAAATCATCACAACCATGTTTCACAATGTTCACTTGTTTCCTAATTAAGTGAGGGATTCTCATTGAAATTTTTTCTCCAAATAGTTTCTTTGCAGTGTTTTCTATTTTCATTTCCTTTCTTGATCCTTTTAAAATCACCTCTTACAAAACATGTTTATTTTATGGTTGTGCAAGGATATTGTTATTGAAAATGAATGCAAACTGAAAGCACAGGGTTTTTTTTTTTGTTTTAAAGATTAGCATGTTAAAGTTTAAATATGAATTCTGGGGCAAACGAGTTAAAATATTTTATTTAAGAACAGATGTAAGATTTAGCTAAGGTATGCTAATCTATAGGCGCATCTATAATTAGTAGTATCGAGCAAAATTTATTTCTGAAAAGATAATTTTCTCTTTCTGGAGATTGTCTAATCGGTTTTGAAATAAAACTGTGGAGGAAAACTAAGCAGAGAGAACAAAACCAGGAGTTAAACCTGGATCTGGTATTACATGACTTGACTCTGTCAAGAGGGTACTGGAAGTTAGTAAGACTCCATTACATGCTGGAAGCTGAGCATTTGGTTAAGGGCTTTCCTAATGGGATAGTTAGAAATCTGAGGTATTTAAAACTAAATATTTTTAGCTGATTTAAGGCTTAGTGACCTGATGCACCTGAGAATGGTTAAACAACTATAGAGAGACATGTACAGTGCTTAGAGTCCGCAGAACTTGATCTATACAGAAGGTATTGATGACTTAAACATCAGTGTAAAATACATCAAGGATTAGTGTTTTGTAATTTGTCTTTTTCTGTTGCACCCTCTTAATTATCTCACATGGTCTTTTATATGTTCTAGCTGATATTTGGACAAAAATGATTGATAAGCTTCCAGGGCAAAGAGGAAGGATGAGGATTACTTGCAGGAAGGATGTGCGAGGAAGAAAGGTAGCTGGAGGCTCAAGGGAGTAAGAGTCATAGTACAGAGGTCAGGAGTAGCATTTTCTTAATGGCCATGTACCTTATGCTTTGTGTCATGGCTGGTGCTGTCTGTTCTGGTAACAGTACAGCACGAGTTTCTTATCCAGCCACATCTCTTTTCTCCTTGGGGTTTGATCTAATATGGAATCCAGAGGTAGAAGCAATCCTCTGTCTCCTAAGCTTTGAGGAGAGAGAGTTTTGCATGGAAACTTTCTTTGTAAACCTCCTAGCTTGTGGAAAAGCAGGATCCTCAGTCTCACGGGCACAGATTGCTGGGACCAGGATTCAGATGACTAATTTGGGCAGCAGCTGTGTATAAGACAGTGTTTTGAGGATTGCAGAAGAAAAGACTAAAGCTGGAATGAGAGAAGTCTGTGACTCCGCTTAGGATGCGCCTGTGTGCTGTGAGTCACCAGCTGAGTGTGCGAGGTGAGAGTTATCTTGGCATAAACTGAAGTGTTTCTTCTCTTCCAGAAAATGAATCACCTACATCTGAGTCTATCTTTTTTTTATTAATCTTTATGAAGTAAACAGTTTTCAGAGACTTCAGTACATTCAACTATGTGGTTTTTACTGGCATAGCAGAGGATATTTCAAGTGAAGGGAACTCATACACCTGTTGGGGCCAGTATTTTTTAGACTTTTCCCAGAAACATGTCTGAGCAATCAGTACAGTGCCAGAAATCCTGTCCTGCTGACACTACACCCTTATTCCCAGATGTATCACCAAATAAAGACACTAGAGCAGTCAAAACTGCCAAATTATCTTTATTCTCAGCTTACTTCTGTTTATTCTCCTTACTTTGTCCTCTTCCAGCTTTGAAGGGAGAAATTTTGTTGCGTTAAAATCTGGAAAAAAAGGAAGAAGTTAATATGATGTGCTGTCCCTGGAAACACTGTGCTCGGACTAGAAGTTGTCCTGGTATCGAGGAAGCCCCAAATTGTTAGTTTTCTCTTTAATTAAACTGACGTAAAAACTGTGAAGGTAGTGGTTGAGCGGATCACTGCTCCAGCAGAGAGGTGCAGTCTGGGAGTGGGTCAGCGATGCTAGCAGAAGACTAAGAGATCCTTCACATTCTGCATGTCCCCACGGATGGTGCCATGGAGATCTTCGTGAAGCTTCATGTACTCGCAAGATGCCTCACAACCACAATTAGTTTATTTGAATATTTTTTGTGTCTTGGTCTTGGAGATGTACCTGTTTAGACATCATCATTTACTTTTTGTGTTTTTGCCTTTTACGTATAAAGAGGATAATGTGATACGTAATTCAGAGGTTTTGTTGTAACATGTTAGTACAAAACATAAGCAGCTGGATTTGGTGCACTGGGAACCACATTAAATGTGTGAATGTATCCCAGGCCAAGTCCTGTTTTCACACCTTTTTCTCTGACTATCACCAAGCAGCTTCACTTCAGACTCATTTCCAGGTCTTGTTAGTAAAGGTCATGTTAATGTGCTAATATCAATCTGAGTTCCAGTGCCTGACCAGACTTAGGATCATCCATTGCCTGTATAATCATCTTGCTACTGAGCTCACGAAGCAAGAGGAATACCTACTACTTGTATCGTAGATCTATTAGGGAAGGAACTGACCCAGCTGGGCTGTGATTCCCAGTCTGACACAAGTAATCCTACAGGAGCTTTGCTCATGGCTCCATGTCTCGTTCTTCTGGTCTGGCATCTGAGGCAGCAAAGGCAAGCACAGTGTCAAGCCCAGGTGGCAGCAAATGTCATCTGCACCCAGCCTCATTGTCAAAAGCTGTGGAAAGTTACCTTCTGAAGTAGATGGTCTCCTGGATTAGGGTATCACTGAACTCCATCAGCTTGTGATGAAAGGCTTCAATATTGTATCCCAAAAAAACAAAACAAAAAAGTAATTCTCTCTGCAGTTTTTTATTGCATCAGTTGAGTTTGCCATTGACTTGGGCCTTTCCTAAGGATGGTGACTTTGCCACCTGTGTTACTTGGATTTTAAAATAATGCAGTTAATTTTTTAGTCCAGCACCCTAACATCATTGTCTCAGAAGATAACACAGTATGCAACTAACTGCGCCTTTTATTCAAAAGATAACATATCTGTGGTGTATGATCAACTGAACTTGATTTCTGTTTGTGACCAAAGGAGATGTTGAGATACTCTGGTTGCTCTTACTTAATCATAAAGACCTGGCACTTGAGTATTCCCCAGGAGAAACGGGGCTGTGTAACCAACCTGTGATTTCAGTCCCACAGAAGTTAATTTCTTGGCTAATCAGTCATTTCGTGAGTCCTGCCTTCTGCCTTCTCTTTGTTTTAAGAATGTGTTTGGGAAAGATTTTGTAGGATGATTTGTATGCTGCCTTTTCCCTTGCTAGGCAAAACACAAGCTTTTCTTTTTTGGTTGGGTTTTTTTTTTCCTTTTTGCTTTTTTTTTCCTCATATCTGCTAATTGCAATTAAATAAAGAATGGCATCGGAAATTCTTCTGTACTGTTAATTAATGTTTTGTTGGGTCAAGTGCCTTCTCTTCCCTATGATGTCTTTTGAAGATACTTCTGTTGTAAAATAATGAGAACATTAAATCATGCATATTTTTCATACTAAATATATTTGAACTGTTTGCAGGATGGAAAGTATATGATGTGTTTTATAAGCTAGTATAATTACCATTGGGGAGGTTAGTCACTGGAGCTAATCAAAGTGGTTTGCTGTTTCATTCATGGCATTAAATTCTTCCTTCTGATTCTTATTTCTCTGACTGGCCTGACTTTCGCATGATACGACAAAGAGAAGCCGGGTGGTGTACAATGCAGGCTAGTTATTTGTTTTGTATATAACAATTTTTAGGGAGAAAGGGGTTAGGGAAAGAATCACTACAGTTCCGAAGATGACCTGATGTTACTGCATTGTGTCCAATAATTAGTTTTTCCACCATTAATAGCTTTTGCACATGTGTAAGTAGGACTGGTTGTCTTGAACTTTCTTTGTTTTCTCAAAATATTCAGCTTGTTAGTCATTAGAAAGAATCGTTAGGACTTACCTAAGATTGTAAAAGTCACTGACAGAGGGTTGCTCTTAATTAGAGGATATATAATTTTATAATTAAAAATTATATATCATTAGTAATACTCTGATGGGATATTTACTTTAATCCCTTCTCCTGTTTCCTGAACTCTGGCACTTCTTGAAAGATGGAAAAGCTTTTGAAAAAGCTATCTATTTCTTAAATTTCAGATTTGAATTTCAGAATATCTGCTTTAAAAAAAATTGAAGTATAAATTAGATTAACGAAAATAAGATGTTTCTTAATTTACTCATAGTGGTAGCTTCCCTTTGTATTATGTGTTAAAGTAGTCTTACAGTAGAAATGTGAGGATTGTCTGGACATGATGGGAAAAACTTAACAGGAGTGGGAAAGGAAAAAGGCAGAATAACTCTTTTAAATGAGACAAGCTTAAATATTCAGACACATCAAAATATTATTGGAAACAGATTTTTGGACCCATTTCCTTTTGCAACCATGTATGTGCTTTTCCATCATCCTCATCTTTTAAAAGTGTGGGTGGAAAATAAGCATATATTAGTCTTAAATACAAAGAATAGGCCTATGTCATCATCAAATTTGTTACACTCGCCTACCTCTTCCACAATGTTTTTATTCAGCAAAGACAATGTGACAGGTGGGTACATTTGTAAAACCCGGGGAAGATTATTTTCATTAAATGTCTCCTTAGCAAGATACCGCCTACATAAAACCTCATGTATATTTATTATGGGAAACTATATGAGTCTGTTGTGTATAGGTTTATTATTTATGGGAAAAGTACTGCTTAATTATTGCATTTAATAATTGAATCAGTCCTCCTACTATCTTCAGGTCTAATTCAGAATTAAGCCCTAAAAACATCAGAACCAACAAAAATGGCTTTATAACCACGCATATTTTGGCACTTTTTCTTTCTTTTAATTGAAGTTAGCTGTGATATTTATTCAAATACTTTACTTGGCAATGTTCTGTTTTTTTCAGGATGGGAAGAAGAAGTTTGACAAGGAAAGTGAGAAATATTATTCCATCCTAGAGAAGCACTTAAATTTATCAGCAAAGAAGAAAGAATCTCATTTGCAAGATGTAAGCACTAAACACACCCTTACCTGGTTTCACATTTCCATAGAGATCGTGATAACAAACTGGTTCTCTTCAAGACATGCTGTATTTTGTTAATGTGACATTGTGGTGATTTCCTGTAGTCACGCTTGTTGTGAATATAAATTATTGAGTGGGATTAATATGAGCCTAGTGAGTTAAATATTTTAACAAGACAATGTTCTACATGTCCAACTTTGTGTGTTTCAAGTACAGCTAATGTTTATTGATAGCAACAACATAATTATATTACTACAATAAATATGTGACTTTTACAAGGTATATGTGGCATATTTCAAAGTCAAATAATTGCTTTTTTGCTATTTAATTTATTGCTTGAAATTATGCTTCTGTTTCACATAAATTTTAATCTGTGAGACTGAGCTGAGACCACTTTAATGATGCTTTTTTATGCTTCTTTCTTCCTCTTTTTCACCTTATTCTGAAAGTACATCATCGTGCCCTGAAATTGTATCCACAACTTCAGCTTCAAAGAGTCTGTATGTCTAATTCTTTCCTGTTAAAAAAAAAAAACAAAACAAACCATGAAGACTTCTAGTTTAACAGGAGGATCACAGGGCTTTTCAGTATGCTGGTAAAAAAAATTATGATTTGTCTTTGAGGCAAATTGCAGAAAAACCAGCAATTTGATATCGATGGCACTTTGGGACTTGTACCAAAAGCAGTTAAAAATTATTTTGATGGGATTACTGTTGTCACGGTGACTCTTAAATCATGGGGGTTAGTTTGCTGATGGAGTTTTTACAGAAGACGTGACCGTCACTCAGTCACAAATTGTAGGATTTTTTTCATGTTTACCAATAATACTATAATTTGAATTAAATGAGGCTTAGCAATTCAAAATTTGTAATAATGTTTATACTTCTGAATTGTCATAGTTGTCTGTGTAATGATCAGTCTTGCTAACACATTAGTTATGTAGAATTGGTTAATTGTTCCACTTGTATGTCAAAGTTTTATATGTACAGCTTTCACTTTTCCTAAATATCCTGTGTATTGATGAAGAAGCGGTTCTGTTAGAAGCTAAGCACCAGCTGAGAAAAATTAATTTCTTACCAAAATGTGGAAAAGTGAACTTCAGTGCCAATTTACTCCAGAATATAAATAAAGTATTTTACTCTTCAGACATGAGAATAATTACAGTCTAAAAACAGCAACTGAAGTGAAAAGTAACAACTGTGAATCTAATAAACTGTGGTAGAATAACAATGGATTTGGCTTAAATATATAAACTAACGGAAAACCAGAGCAAATTTTTCCACTGTGTCCTTAAGTGACATCTCTGGATTTAGAATCTTGTAACTGAGGCTGAGTTTTTTGCTTTTCTTGGTGCCCCACTTGTAAAGCATATAGGGCATCGCTTGTCATTTCTGTCTTCCTCATTTTTACGCAGCTGTAGTTGTGCTGAATCAGCAACGTAGACCCACCATAAGTAGAGGGTGCAATAGTAAATCAGTACCAAAAATATTAACAGGGAGACTTTTGGCCTGTATCTGTACCATAAATAAAAGGAGGCCAAGCACCACTTCCCAGTCTGAAATCCAAGTGATAGCTGTTGACTGACATCCAGAGAGGTTCAGGTGAGCCACGTTTATAGCCCGTATGTCCAGAAGGAGTTCGCTGGAGCAGCCCACAGCAGAGCCAGGGCATGAGCAAAGGATGGAACGGTGCTGGCGGCTGGGGCTTTAGTGCTCAGCGCAAGGGAAGGGAAGGCCTTGCCTCAAGCCAACGTCATGCATTTAGTGAGATGGGAATACCATTTTATGACTGCTACTGTCACACGGAAAAATACTTCTTTTTTTAATCAGCTGTTTCTTCGAATTGTTGAGGTTTCTTGGTACCTCATCACATTATGCGGATTAAGGAGTACTGGGATGAGCGAGGAGAAGTTCTCATACTGTATTGGGCTATTTTGCATATCTCACTCGAGTGCAATTGAGAGCACCTTAATTAGGGATCTAAAGCTTGATGGTCTGAACATATTCTATAGAGAGTGGTTTGCATATATTAATCTAATTGAAATGTGGTGTTGGATATTTTGAGAGCCTGCAAGACTGCTTATACAGTTTACATAGACGATTAGCCTTTTCTTTTTTTTTTTTTTTTTTAACCATCAAAGAGAAGCTTCTTATTACTGTCTTTTCACTGCCTATGGGATTCCACAGTGGAGCAGAAAATGGTCAGAATTGAGTGATGTGAAAAAGTTAATAAGCTCCTGATTCTATTTCTCTGAAATCTGTTCCAGAATCAGGCATAAACATAGAGCAAAGGCTTCAGTCTCCAAGCTTATGTGAAGTTCTGGTACACATTTTAGTGGTATCTTACATCAATGAAAATATTACTCGCTGTAACTAGATATCATACAAGTAGACACTCAAAATCATATCCATAAAATCTTTTTATTTTTTACATGCAGTTTGAAGTCATAGAAAAACATGTGAAAATCCTTTCAGGTTTTCAAACTTTAAAATCACTTTCAAAGTGGTTCTTGTATCTGAATCCTCGGTGGTCACACAAATTCATAAGCTTCTGTGGAAGATACATTTTGGAAATTATGATTTAGTCCCTGTACACTAGCGATGATTATGGCCTTAATTTAGGAACCCATCCATATTTGAGATGGTACTTGATTGTCGTAAGTATCATTACAACTACAATCTGCTTAAATGCCGTTCAGGATAGAGATGGATTTAATTAGGTGTTTAAATACTTTTTCTGAGTCAAAGCCTGAAAGAGCACATTTCTAAAACTAGATTCTGTTATTTGCTTACAATTAAATGTGAGAGCCGAGATCTGTCTCAAGTGCTTATTGACTGCACTTCTGTGAGTGGGGGCTTGCTGGATCATGTCCCAGAGTGGTGGCACCTGGTTCTGTTCAGCTATGTAGCATTGCCTTTGTGATACTTTTTTTTTTGTATGTGTGAAATAAAACAATTAACAGAGTATCAAAGAAAACAGTAGCCGAATGCACTATATGAATGGCACATGGCAGAGTTAATTCTGTGGTGAAGCACTTGATTACTGGAATTTTGAGTGCTTGATTTCTGCATCATAATATTAGTTTTTGTACTTAATTTCCTGATTAGTTTTTTATAGGCATGGGAAGGAAATGCTAGTACTGAATCATTTGAAACGTATTGTTGAAGCCCATTCTTTGAAGTAGTGCTGGAGCACTGTGCTAGGGAAGTGGATCAATATTGCTAAGAGCCTGTGCGGCCAAATCACGATAGCATCACGTCCTTAACAAAGAAACAATGTTAATTATATATGGTGCTATTGATGACCAAGTTCTGCCTGAAGGAAAACACTGACTTTTTGCGTTTGTACTGTTAAAAGTACTAAACCTCTTTTATGACGTGTTTGCTGTTTTAATGTTTGCCATGAAGTGAAGGCAACATCTAGTTTTTCCAGTTTTCCCATATTTGTTGTTTTTAATGCCTGAATTGTACTAGAGAATACACAGAAGTATACTGCTATATTTTAACTGGCATACGTCAAAAATAGCTGAACTGGTTTTACTCATGTTGCCGATACTGGATAAAATTTCTTTTTGACCTAAGACCAAAATCTAACTAATGCAGCCCAAAAGGAATTTGCTTGAGAAAATTATTTGTTACAAAGAAAGATGAATTAAAATGCAATCTGCATCTCTTCTTTAGGCATTATCCACATACTACACTGCTTGTCTGTTAGGTCCCTCTCCCATGGCTTGTTTAAATTGAGGATAAAAGCCTATTACTCTTTATCAGCTGATAAGAGTTAGTTGTTTAGGCAGAAGACACTGATTTGGTACTGGATCTTCATGTCGGCTGGTATTATTCAAGCACTTCTGACAAGTATTGCCTTGTAGTTCTTGCATTTGAAAATTAAAACATGAAAAGTAATTGATTTATGAGGTTAAGGACTTAAATATGTTTATATTCCAGGAGCATGTGACATACTATGAAATAATAAGTTGTAAGATGTCATTGTTAAAGACAGTCTATATAAGAAAGAAAATACCTTCTTGGAAAGGTACTTGAAGCTGAGAAATAGATATATTTCAGTGAATGTGATACTCAAACATATCAGTAGAAATAATAATGTTTTTGTCTGTCCTTAATTCCTATCCTGTTCTCTTCTATTTCTTTTTCTAAACTTTCCATATACCAGGGACCTAGTTCCTGCTGCCACCATCCTTTCTTTCCCTCCAGGCTCCTAAAAACTAGAATATTAAAGTGCAAAAAGGAGATCAAAAAGGCATGGTGAAAAGGCATGAGGCTAAAATGCGTGTTAGCTTCTGAAACTTGTGGTTAGCTATTTTAAGTCAGTATTCTAATTTTCAGGAAGAAAACTGAACCCCATGAAGCTTGTAAAGTAATCTTATGGAAGATCCATTTGTTAATGACAAAATCTGTTTTTAAAGCAATCATGAGAGTAAATTAATGTTGTCTGTATTTCGTTTTGTCTTTTAGGCAGATACACAGATTGACAGAGAACATCAAAACTTTTATGAAGCATCATTAGAATATGTTTTTAAAATTCAAGAAGTACAAGAGAAAAAGAAATTTGAATTTGTTGAACCTGTAAGTTTTATGTTTTATTTTCTGTAGAATGCATGCATTTAAAGCTGAAAATTAAATTTAAAATATCTATTTTTTGTTCCCTTTTTAAATTGCAATCACAGGTTGTTTGTATATAGACAGACATTAAGATCTTGGCTTGGGCACTTTCCATGTTTATTAAAGGTTTATGTAAGAGTATCATATCTACTGTGAAGTGAAATGTCTGATGACTTGGAGTGTGCATAACATTCTAATGGGACAACATGTAATGTTGAGTCTGTGCAACACATAATGGGTGTTTCCTAATACCATGGTTTCATGGTTGAAATTTTGAGCCTGTTTTTGGATTTAAATATTCCATATAGGCAGTCTACACATATGTTTTTTCCGAGTTATACATGAAATAAAATTAAAAATCAGTTTTTCTGAAGGATATGTAAGTTTGTTTTGTTTTGTTTATTCGTGGAGCCATTTGTCTTTAATTTACTTTGCACATAAAAGAAAGCATCTGTTGACACACCATAGAAGAGGAAGATAAAGTTGTGTTTCAAAGTCCCATCTGGGATTTTCTGCTGGACTGTGTTTCTGCCCCCCATCCCTAACTATCTTCTGGGTCTGTCAGTACCAAAAGGTGCTTCGATATGATGTGCTAGCATATTCCTGTGGCATATTAGTAGTATTACTACCGTTCATGTCATACAGGACTAGCTTGCCAATTACTTTAGTTAGTTAGTACCTGTAGCCCTTGACAGAGGACTTCCAATGCCATCTGTCCCTTCCCATTAAGCATACTGAACATGCTAGAGCATCAGTTGTGAAAGAGGAACATGACAAGTAGAACTTTTTCTCTCTCTCCACACCATCTTGCAGCTTCCTTGTAACTAACCGAAGCAGCACTCTTGGCTGTGAATTACAGGTTGAATTACATCTCTAACACCTAGTGTCACCAAGAAGAGCTTCTCAGATGCCTCTTTTCCATGAGATGAGGATGTATTGTATAGTGAATGTTTGACATTGATGCAAACTAATGAACTTGGATTCAGCAAGCAGTACTCTACAGAAATCTTGTCTTTATGGCATACAGCTGCCAAACCTTAGAGACTAAAACTTTGCTCGGATTCCTAAATAAGAACATTTTTCTACCTGTCACAGATTAATCCAGAGTGTCTCTACTTCTGCAAAACTCTCACATCCTGAAAAAATCTAGCAAACTTGACCTAGCTTTGACCCTGATATAGGAGACTTTATGGTCCTTTAAAGGAATAGAAACTTTCTATTTTGAGAAGACTTTGTACATCAGGAAATACTATTGTGCAATTGCATATAGTTAAGATAGGGCATCCTTCATCCTATGTGCTAGACAGAGACGAAAAATAAATATGATTTTATATATTTTAGCTGGACGTACTGAGCTTTATCCTTTTGACCAGGAGCTGTCCCCATACTATGTCAGCCATCACAGCAGCAGCTATGAAGTACTAAAATGAAAGAATAATTTATCAGTTCATCAGTGCTGATACTGAGCAAGCAAATAGGGGAGGCTACTGGTAAGCACACTCTTGTGGACCTGGGTATTTTTGTCACCAGGTGTGTACATCCAGGAGGTAAAATTTACTTTTGAGTGGATCAATTGCCATCCTGTATCAGATCAGTAGGTATTTTATAGCCTGGTATGCGGATTAGTGCACACAGGTGCAGGGAATACTCTGGTGACTGGGTAATAGCCCTTGCAGGCAGTGTTGTCTTGTTTCAGGTGTGAATTTTTTATAATCAATCTGAATATAAATGGAGCTTAAATTATAACATTGGTTATAAAATTTTGAACCTTCAAAATCCTTAATTATTTGTTTCTAGTCTGTTTCATACAACATACTTCAGTAAAAGCATTTACTAAAACCCATAAGGCAAAACATGCCAAGTAAGTTATAATACACATCAACAATACCATGAGACAAAGAAAACCCAAGAAAGTCTTCAAAATAGGCTTCTTAAAAGACATAGTTTATGTAAGTGAGGTTGGAAATATGAGCGTGTGCTCCTAGATACAAGAAGATGAGGACAAATACAGATCATGAATTTAAACGCTTTCTCAAGGGCAAATTAGTGTTAAAATTTACTTTACAGTGAGTTGAACAACAAATCAAAGTGACAATAATCTCTGCTCAAACCAGTGCAGCTTTCTGAGGATGTTATGGTTGTTAGGAGAAATACAAACTCCTTCCTAGAGCTCCACTTTGTCCCACAGCAATGGCAGGACTTCCTTGGCCTGTAGGAATGAAGGCACAGAGCTCATAACCAGTAAACTGTCTGAAATGTGAGGGTGGTCCATTAAATGTCATGAAAGCCCAGAAGTGTTTATTTAAAGAAAAAAA
>VZTL01063923.1:26278-79230 GCA_013400535.1 Scopus umbretta
GGGAACCAACCAGCCAACAAACCCTGGCTGTAATTGCATGCAGTTCCATGAGACTTCACTGTGGATGTTAAACTCAATTTCCTCTTCCTTGGATTTTCTACATTAACTACATTCACTTTAATCTGATGGATAAGTACCTTCTGGTGCTATCTACTTATAAATAAAATGAAACCAGGGAGACAGGGACTTCTGGCTGATGTGCTGCAGGCCAAAGGTTAAATTCCTCCCCCATCCGAAACCTAAGTACAGTCATCTTCCTGTGAGAATGAAATGACCAGGCAGTCTCGAGGTCACCAGCTCTACATAAAAATAAATAAAGTCTCAAGAAGTAGTTGGATTTTGTTTCAGGTTCTGTGTTGAAATCCTCACGGCGCTAGGGTAGTGAGTAGCATTGTATTACGGAGTTCAGACCTCGCTTTTTATTGATGTGACTGGTTAGATACTCAGATTGAGGTAACTACAAGGCACTCGTTGAAATGAAAAATTGTTGGAATGAACACATCAGGCGTTGTATGTGATGTTTGGTGAAACAAATCACCTCTTTACATGTGAAGAAACCTCAAAATACATTCTGAAAATCTTTTTTTAAAGAAAAAAGGGCTGTTTTCTTTATTATTTAATATAAATGTCTTTAAAATTATGAGCCTGCCTTTAGCAGCAGTGCCACTTGTAACACCAGCAACAAGAAAACCCCACTGTGAGCATAAGCCTAGGGCAAAAGTCCTTGGCTTTTAGATCTCCTCCATGCAATGCTATGGCTGTACCTGTCCTGATAGAAGTGGTTATGAAGGTGTCTTAACAGCACAGGCCCACTGGGTACAGGGCGTTTTCTGATCCCTGTTCTTCCACCACTAGTGACACATACATAGAAGCAAATACCATCCTCAGTGTCAGTTGTTTCAACGCTGAACTTGAATAAGCTGGTCTAGGACTTACATAAAATAAGCATATTTTTACTTTCTTTTATTCCTGTTTTTTTAAGTGCTCAGAGACGATTTGACCAAGAGATCCTCAAGGCCAGATCCTCTGCAATGCACAGCTGCCAGAATACCTGAAAAGTACTTTAACTAAAATGCATTCAGATTTTTCACAGTGTTTTTTTTTTTGCTGCTGGTTTTTTGCTTTCTGATAGATTCAGCTTTGCTGCCATCTTGTGTTAAATATTTTCCTCCTCAGTATTTCTCTGTGTACTCCATAGAAGTGTTTTGTATGGTGGAAAATGGTTTTCTTTGATTATTGAAGCTGAAATTTAAACGGTTTATAGCACATTCTCCAGAAATGCCTTTTAAACTGATCTTTAAAATTCAGGCATAAACTGACATACTGAAACTTTCTCCCACTAGTTCCGTTATTGTAATTTTGGTGTGCTCTGACATTCTGCTCGGGCTGCAGTTTTGCCGAGTGCTCATATTGCTCCTGCAGTGCTTCTTTAGCTGAAAGGGGTGGGTTTAGCAGCAGGCTCCTACTTAGAGGTGAAGTTAATCCACGTCCTGTTGACTGAAACAAGTCAGAGCGAGCAAAGGAGTAGTTACGCTGCTGTATCTGGAGGACCTGTGGTTGGGGACGCAGATGGGTAACTGGATCTAGACTGTGGGCAGGGCCTTTGCACAGCTGGAGCCAGAGCAGAGCCTTGGTTATAATTTACTTACTTATTTTATACATTATTCTTAAAAAAAGGAGGATTAGGGTTTTTTTTCCTTTTGTTTTCTTGCATGTAATTCTTTCTAGAATTAACATTATAAACCTTAAAATTATAGAACTTTTTCTATCCATTTACTTAATTGGAGATTTTAAGATAAATTGTTGTATTTGGACTTTCCTCAGAACCACTTGAATAACCAGCAAGCGACTTGCAGGGCCAGGTCCTTAGCTGAGATAATGATTTAAGCTGGGCAGATGATCATGTAAAGCTGAGAGAATTTACACAAGCTGCAGAGCCCTTCCCTTGACTGTGTTGCCTTCATTTGTTTGTTTGGCGGTGGGATGTGGTTCAGGAATTCACACCCATTGTAGAGGCCCCACAAAAAGCAGCTTTTGTGCCCAAGGATCTTCTCAGTTCTTCAGGCTGGGTGACTGACTGACTGCACAGGCCTGGGCTTTCACCACCTCAGCCTGAGGCCAGGGTTTCATCTGATCTGGCAATACCAGTGAAAACCAAGGGGGGATTCCTCCTCCCAGCCTTGCCTTCACGCTTCTGTTTGCGCCAGCACTGATGATCTATTAACCTGGAACTGGTTTAACTTAGTAATGCAGCAAAACAGCAGGCTCACCGAGGCAGAGGTGCTCGCTGGAGGGCCCAGTGATGCCACAGCTGGCACAAGGATGTGCAGGATGCGTGGCAAAGCTTGAATGGGGAAAAGGAGGGAACGGGAAGGGGAGAGCAAGACTTCAGTCTGGTAGCAGCAAGTCATCATGTTAGCTCCTCTGCCCAGAGAGCTGCATCCTTGATCTCCCATCTGGCAAGTTGTGGAATTTTCTGTGTTAAAGGGTGTGGAAAGTTTTGTGATGCTGGCATGGATGGGGCTCTAAACTTGCAAAGTATTATTTTATCTATTCCCCTGAAATTATGTGTTACCTTAGTACAGAAGTGTTTTAGTGAGCAATAGGAAAGAGGAAGGCAGAGTAATTTAACTGTGTTTCTTCAAGTAGTGCTGAGTGTAAATTTCAAGAACATACAAACACAGTAAAAGCTACATTTTTAAGCTGCTTTACTTACAATAATCTATGGTACTGGTAACACAAAGAAAAGTGCATTAAATATGAATGATGGCATTTTTGTTGCCTGAGTCTAAGCTACTTCGATAGTTGATGGAGAGAGATAAATGGTTCCATTGTATCATTCATCCCATCCTGAAAGAGAAGTCTGTAAAAGGAAAAAGAATTATGTTTTTGAGTACCTGTGGTTTTTTACTGAGTTAGGAGGCAGCCTGGACAGCCAGTTACTTAGCCTAGATGATTAGCTTTTCAATGGCTGTAATATACTAAGATAAATCTGTCGTGTTGTTATAGCATTTGTTATTTTACATCTAAGTTAATATATCTTTTTTGTTGTTTTCTTTACTTGGTTGCATGTAAGTTAAATTCTATGTACAAAGAAAACAATCCATAATAAAAAAAAAAAAAAAGCTTGCTATTTAATAGCAGGTAAGAAGACTTATGACAATGTCAAAACATTTTTTAAATTTAGAACAGAACAAGTTAGAAGGCTTTTAAAACTAATAGGTGGTAGAAATGCATTAATTCAACAGCTAAAATAAGCATTCGGAAAATCTAGTTGCACTTTTTACTACTTAAACATTTTTTAAAAGCAAACTTTGAAAAGAATTTTCAACTGGATACCTACTGACTTCAGCTATTCTGTTGGAGTCAGGCACAGACATACCAGATAGAGTTTGCATTTTGGTCAGAGCAGGAAGAAATAGTCTGGATTTCTTGTCTTGTATTAAGCTGTCCAAAACATACTTTGAAGAGCCTTATTTGTAGAAAATAGGTCATAGCCCAAGCAATTACTATGAAGAAAGTGAAAAAATATTCTGAAGAAAAAAAATCCTTGAACTCTGAAAGTATGAATTTGGAAAATGCACACCATCAAAGTCTCCAGCTCAAATATTGGACAAAATGACTAGGACA
This sequence comes from Scopus umbretta, assembly GCA_013400535.1. Taxonomy (NCBI): domain Eukaryota; kingdom Metazoa; phylum Chordata; class Aves; order Pelecaniformes; family Scopidae; genus Scopus; species Scopus umbretta. The sequence continues at coordinate 29,909 of VZTL01063923.1, forward strand.
GTGAATTAAATATTATGGAAATGACAACTTTATGACACAAAAGCCTGTTTAACACCTCTCTTTCTTAACAACTGACCATGGATTCTTTGCTCAGCAAAGCTTTGCTCTTGCGAGTAATGAAAGCTTAGAGTGTTCCAGGAGCTAAGACACAGAATGTTTTTTGCTGATGGTTTGCTGTATTTTGCTGCTGAAAACTAACAGCAAATCAACCATCCTTAGTTTTTGCTTTCTGATATTCACCTGAATAGAAAAAGTGTGTAGCAGTTGCTAAGAACTATTTTTTCACTATCACAGGCAATACCTATTCCTTGTAAGTAAGTGTATGTTCTGTTATATTTGTGTTATATAGTATTAAGAGTGCATGTTAAAAATATGGAACACTTCTCAATTTTACCTTTTCAGCTCCTGGCCTTTCTTCAAGGATTATTTACGTTTTACCATGAAGGATATGAACTGGCTCAGGAGTTTGCACCATACAAGCAGCAGCTGCAGTTCAATTTGCAGAATGTAAGGAAGATTTATATTTACACCATTCTGTTTGCTAATTTAATTTCAAGATGTTAAAGTAGACTCGTAGCACTTTATTGGAACTCTAAATCTTGCAATGTTTTAGTAAGCCGGAATCAAATTATTACATGAATAGGCAAAAGCTGTTCTTGGTAAATTAATGTTATGAAGATTCCTGTCAACTAATAACTTTGGAAAAAATAATCTTCAGATAGTCAATTTGTGATTTACAGGTCAAAATTTTCAGAGCAAGAACCAGAAAAGCAGGACAGCAGCCAACTTTTGGTTAGAAAACACAGTAGTTCTGATAGGTTTAAACATGTTTAAATGCTTTCTTGAGAGTGGGGCCTGTCTTCTGGAGTAAGTGGATGTCCCAAAAATGCTCATACTGGTATAGATGGAATGATGCAGTTTTGTTTCTTTAAGATCACAGTTTGCAACAAAAAGCTTGTCCTGCTGTCTGCTAGCTTCCCACTGTATATAAAGCATACTTGGGAAGCCATGCTTTGGCTGTTGTATGGATTTATTTTGTCCTCATCAGGAAACCGGTGGGGTTTTCCTCCATGCTGAGCAGCTCTCAGGAGTGTTAAGTTCCGCCGGAAGAAAGGATCTGTTATTTATGTGGAGAGTTACCCTCAACTGAGCAGATGGATCTTTTGCTGTAGACTGGTCTGAATTTACTAGGAAGAGCCATACAAGATTAACTGTGTCCAAAAATTCCATAGCTTTCAGAAAAAACAAAAATGAATTTAATTAACATACTTTTCCACTCATCATAACTGCTGGATACAAGAGTATATTTATTTCACTGTGTAACTTGGATATTACACTTCCAAGGACATACAAGTAAGCAGATACAAAACGTGTTTACATGTGATTTGCATTACAGTCACTAGCACTTGCTTGTAAGGCAAAAAGTGAAGTTCAACCTGTTAATATTGAGACAGCCCTACATTTTGCATGACAAGTAGCTTCAAAGTACAGAACAAATTAAAAAAAAAAAAAAAAAGTGAAGGAATTCTGTCATTCTATCATTTACTCCAAATGCTGTATTTTTGGGGTGACTCCATTTCTTTTCCATTTCATACTTTCAAGAAAAGATACTCAACAGAAACCTTTGTAGCTCCACTAGAATCAAAGAAACTACAACAGTTTAGAAGATCTGACATCAGTTTTTGTGGATAGTGCCTTGGGCATTGAACTTCGGGGATATGAAACAGGTCTGGGAGTACAAGAGCACTTTACCGTGCTCAACTGCTGTTGCTTGTGGGTTACTGGAAAATAAAACACTTGACATTTTCCCTGGAGCATCTTGCTTTTAGACAGGCATGTGTTGGCTCAAATTTGGAAGACGACATTGCCTTAGCACTGTTAATGTAGATCTGCATTCTTAGGAGTACTGCACTCTTCCAGGTTTTGCTGCAATTAGACATGTGCAGCACACCTCCGTAGCCCCTTTCCCTTTTATGTCTGTTGTTTGTATGTAGGTATAGATCTCATTTAAAACACTGCTTGGGGAAACAAGGCAAAACCTCCTAGATGATTAACCTTTTCCTTTTGGATTGAAACGCAAATGTTCTCTGTCTGTAGAGCATCTCAGCCCCTTGTCCTTTGAAGTTATGGATTTACTACTTTTGGTTTGCTACTAAGACTCTTTCAGATAAAGGCACAAGGGGTCAGTGTTGTTGCACAGCACAGTTTCAGTGAAAGGGTGAAAAAAGTGCTTCAGTCCAGAGATTTATCTACTTTAATATGGCAGGTTCTGAGAGGAGCATGAGCCCACAGCACAGACCAAAACTGTCATTGTAAGTCAGAATATGTTAGTATCTTCTATTCTCATGTCTACAGAAACAGAATTATTAAAGGATTTTTTCAATGTCGGTGTTAATTAAGAAATAATTAAACTTAATCTCTTCTTAAATATTATATAAATACAACTTGAAGTTGTAAATAGACTACAGAGGTAGAGGGAGACATAAAGTTAGGCAGAAGGAAGAATGGATTGTGTTATTAGTTTTTATTACGCATCAGAGAAACATACATGAAGATATAGTGGGATACAGTACATCATTCACTGCTGTTACACAGAAGTTTAAATTCTGGCTTCGGATCTAGATCCACAGCTTCCTTTTGCCAACTGGGCTATCTACTGACTTGTCACTCGGAGCATCACCCAACCTCAGATTGAAGTAAAAGATGTAGGAAAAGACAAACTGAGGACAATATTCAGGGAAAATTGTTCAGCGTGTCTGTTGTAGCTGTCAAAAGTACTCATCTCCATTGCGTTGTGTGTTAAGGTCTTGGAGAATAGTTGATCTGAACTGCTGTTTCTGTTCTTAAAATTGTCCTACAGGTTAGAGCAGGAGCAGTAGCAGCTGTAGGAGTAGCAGAGTAGTGGCAGACTGACAGCTCTTGACAGGTCACCATGTCCTAACATGACCTGTTGTCACTTTCACTGTTTCAGCTGGCTAGTGGCATACTTTGTATGTCCATTTGGCTTTCTGTAATTTGATTCAAAGTCTTGGCTGCTTAGAAGTAGTAATTAAAAACTTGATAGACAGAGAGAAGCTCTCAAAATGGGGATATTCCTCCCTTCAATGGCATGTCCCTCTAGAAGGTGTCAAAATGGCCTGTGTTAAATTTGGTCTGAACTGATACCTCACCCTAAGGATATCATCCGAAAAGTTCAGAGAAGAATTTTACCTCCCTTTCTAATAATAATGTTTGTCTTCAAGAAGAAGATTTAACGTGTGTGTTATTATACTGCTATGCAACTCCATGAATGGCCCACAAAAAGGGGGAAATACCAGTATAAAAAGTCCTGAGACTAGTCAGGATTAGAGTCCATAAGATGACTTTGCAAAAACATTATAAAATCTTTATTCTTTTCTATTACCTGTAGGAACAAAGTGTTCAACATCTGGTATATTAGTAGCAACCTATCAAACCTCTGGCACCTCATAATAGTTCTCCTTTACTATACCATGGTAGGTGTGTGGAGGGAAACCCTGGCCTCACTGAATTAAATAGGAAAAAATGTCCATTTACATGTGTATAGATATTAGCCATATAAATAACCCACCTTTGTACCTAATTGTTTGCTTGGCCAGATGCCTGGTTACACACATGATATTTAGGACAGACACAGTCCTTCCATGTTTTTGGCACAGTACGTCCACTTGTGACCTGTTTCTTAAGTAGCATATTTATGTTATACTTACCTGCGTGTTTGAATAGTCCTATCAAAAAATGTTCATGACAGTGCTGGTAACCTGACTACTCTGGGTATCAGCAGCTGTGGACTGCAGATACGGATACACAGTACATTTATCTCTTCCTTGTGTGGAGAGACCGCAGCCATCTCGAGGCATTAGCCTGGCATTAACCCAAACATGTTTTCTGCACTGTACTTCAACTGGTTCAGTGGGACTTACTACTTCAGATTTGGGGCTGTGCTGTCAGCAGCTTCTAGTTTAGCCTGGCTTCTGTCTGTGTATCCTAGAGTTTACAGAGAGAAAGCCTGCATCTGTCTGCAAAATACTGTGTGAGCATACCTCAAGTTATGAAATGACCTCCTTTCTGAGGTTAGTGACCTGCAGAAAGAGGAATGTTACTGTTCTCAACTATGTTTCCTTTACACATGTGTGCTTAAGTCGAATTCTTCATTACTGTTATTCCTAGGCTTCTAGAGCAATGAAGAGTGTTATTCTGTATTGCTTCCCCCCCACCCCCTTCCCCTTTTATGTCTCTGGCAAATGCTTCTGCTGGTCTCTGATACAATCTCCTTGGAATTATTAATAATTAGTTCTTCATTAATTTTTAGTGCTTGCATGAGATAACGTGGCTTTTTGTTTGTTCCTTTTTCCGGGTATTAGACCCGGAATAACTTTGAAAGCACTAGGCAGGAAGTGGAGAGACTCATGCAAAGAATGAAATCAGCCAACCAGGATTACAGACCACCAAGTCAATGGACAATGGAAGGATATCTCTATGTACAGGAAAAACGTGAGTAAAACAGATGTACCTTTTAATTTGATTTGATAGGCACAGCAACAAATGGAAGGACAAAAAAATGGTTTAGTTAGCAGAACAACACAACAGCTATGTGTTTGAATGTCTGCAGACTTCAGCTATCCTTGCTTTCCGAATTATTGAGAGGTTCAAAAGAAAAAATAAGTGTTCAACTTTTCAAAAAGCACTCAGAGTAGCTAAAGTCAGATGGAATGGTGATCAAAACACTTGTAAGCAACTCAACTCCTGCACCCTGGGTCATTGTGGGTAGGTCCCTGCTGTTGGCCACCCCAGTGGCTGACTGCCCTACTCCTTGCTGCAGAACCTTTAAGCTCCCAACACTGTTTTGTCTCTGCCTGCCAAACCCTGCTGTCTCTTGTACTTTCTCTGCCTGAACAGGGCCCATAGTTCACCCAGCAGGAACAACTTCCACATTGTACCAGGGATCTCCACTGACCTAGCCAGCTTAAGAGTAAATGAACATGTACATAATGGAAAACAAAGGCGTAAGAAGGTGAAAAGTCATCTAAATATAGTCTGTCAGCTTCAAAATAGCTGCAAATCTATCCCTATGTTTTATTCACTTCATGTGATAGGAGAATGAAGTGATGAACTAAATAAAGGAATAGAACTAAAGTTGTCATAAGTGTCTGAAACTATTTGGAAGAGCCTAGCAATCCATCATGTTATGAATGAAAACATAACCAGGAAATATGTGAAAAGTCAGATGAGAGAAATCAAAACTATATGTTACCTGAAGTATCAGCTGCCGCTCTTTTACACTCTGACCAGTACAGAAAACTAAGCCAAACGAGCTGCAGGATCCTGCAAAACCCTCAGTAAAATAGTTTTCATTGCATGGGGTACCCAGATTTACATATTTATTTATTCATTTTTCTATTTGCTGTGGAATCAGCCTGACACTAGCAAAGTGTTTTGAGATAATGTATGCAGGCTTATGCAAGTTCGACATTCATGCAAAAATTGTTAGATACAATTTTGCACGTGATTTCTCAATCTAAAAATAAAATAGAAGGCATCTGTATATAGAATTCCCGTGTCAGACTTGACTCCACTCGACCTTGGTTTTGAGGATATCTTCTTCCCTGCTCCCCTTTTGGACGACAATTTAAGAGACTACATGGAGTTACAGATAATTGATTTTCCAAATAACATCAGGAAATAAATCTTTATTCCATATGTGAGCTAAAAGAAAGAAACCTCAATGCTTACCATAGTTAACCTCAGCCACTTTTACCCTCACTAGCACTGAAAGTTTTAAGATGACCCTCAGTGTTTTAATTGAGTAATAACGATAAAAGAAACCTGCGTTAAGTGGAAATTACACTGAGCCCTGCTAATGGGGGAGGGAGAAAAGGAGTGAAGTACCGGGCACATGCTGTGCTTCATTAAATAGTGAGAGGCCAACTTGACATCCTTTTTCTGAAAAGAAATAAGTTCATTAGCTCATCCTGGAGTAAGAGTAACAGGGTCTGTAATGTCTGTGTCAGTGGGGAAGGCACTAGTTGTATATTTCCTTGTCATGCAGGTTTACTTTCCTACAACCGTCATCTCATAGGCTCTTGTCAAATTATGGGCAACTGGGTTAAATGTTTGCTGTTCTTGAGAGTAAATCCTGTATACATTTATTACGGATATGCATGGTGGTAAATATGTTTTTTTGAAAAAAATGGCACTAGGCCATAAATTGTTGTCATCCAGGTGGACAGTCATGAGTAACGGAATTAAAGTTGCAGTGTAGGTTTCTGGCTACAGTTTTTTAATGAAAAACAGGTGACTTCTAAACTCATCTAAATGGCTTTGACAGTGCTCATCCTTCTCATATCTGCTAAAAGAGTTAATGAAATGCCATCAAAGGAAAAACTGATTTAGACTAATTATAGATTTTATTTTGCTAAGTGAAAATAAATAAAAATATAGGAACAGAACAGCTAATTCCTGAGGCTGGGTAACCAGTTGACTTTTCAGTTCGTGACATTACTTTCCTGCAAAATGCAGGCAGTGGGAGAACTTTCTCCAAGTCAGAGTAACTGTAAATTTCCACATCTATGTTTCTGTATTGCCAGACATCCAACTTAGATGATTGATGCAATCTCTTGAATTTCTACCACCTTTGTGGAAGGCTACATTTAGAAGGCAAAGCCAGTGTATCTATAGCAAAACTACTAGGTTTGTTTTGTTAAAACATTTTTATTTATTTAAAAAACAAACGCAAAACCCTTAAAATACATTTTTTTTAAACTCAGAGCTCTTTCACTGTAAAAAGAATTAAAAGGTCCAGATATACTGTACTTTGAAAAAAATCAGTATCGTTATTTTTCCCATGAGTAACTTCCATTGAAATGAATTGGAAAGTCACATGTGGATTGAAAGTATCATCTAGTCCTTTCCTATTCTGAATTTACACAGTAATTACAATTCTGCATTTTATATGTATATAAATGTGTTTTGCTTTGGCATCTACATTTATGATGGCTCTGCAGAGAGTGGCCATGTTTGAATGCCAGGCTTTGAAGCATAATGCTGTCCAAGAGGAAAGAAATACTTTTCCTTCTTGGTACCTCTTCACACATAGCCATTATGTTTGGTCTCTGCAGTTGAGTACCTAGAAGCTGTGTCAATGCTAGTAAAATAAACGGGACTGCACTCTGCCACTGAGACCAGCTTGCACAGAATATCCCACTCTCTGCGCTAAATTTCCTATCCTCAAAAATCAAGAAGTTTTTTCCAATAGTTACCTATTGACTGTGTGTTACGTAGTCGCTGTGCATGCTGCCAGCACTGTTTATTAACCAGTGCAGTGATAGCCATAATGTTCTGGCCCAAGGGGGAGCAGTCACATTGCAAAAACCTGATTTATCTATCCTGTCCTCTGCAGTACACCACCCCTCCAGATATATCTGTAGGAGTCTGGGAGCTTGTCTTGTTCTCTGTGCTACAGTAAACATATTTTTTTTCCAGAAAATTGTGGGAGGTCTTAGCTGTACTTCTAGGATGTGGAGAGAATTATGGAAATGGTGGGAGGGTTTACCCCATGTCCTCACAGCAAAGAGCACATTATAAGTACCTGTATCTAAGCTAGGTTAGTGGCTGAAGTTTAAAATACCACTGAGCCTAAGCTCACGAGGGTTTTGTGTTTAGATTCACTAAAGGTTCACAGCAATGCCTGAGCAAAGCTCTGGGTAATCCAGGAGTGAAAACATCTTCTGCATCAGAGATCATATACTTTGCAGTAGGATTAAGAAATAGTGTGGTGTGACCTCTCCAGCGTAAGGCATACATCCACTTGGGGCTCGCTGTAGATTTCATGTATGGCTATCTAAATTGAAGACTAGTGAATCCCTAAGTACATTATACTTTGGTATTGTGAGCCTGTGCAGTTGTCAGTTTGTAGACACAGTCAGTTGTGCACCATTGTTACAGCCACCTCTTCGCCAGCAGGACCCCTTCCAAGGCATAAAAGGCCAATGTTTCTTGCTGAAGATGCCACCTCAGCCACCCAGCATTTTATCTCTCATCTCTAAACGACTGTTGTTTGAGAGTACATTGTTTCTTTCCTTCCTTTCCTTTCCTGTAATGAAATCACCCTGCAGTGTTCAACTATGTAAGATTAAATCTATCTCGGTGCCAATGCTATTTTACCTATCCCTTAAGGTAACAGGTAGAAGTATAGAGTTCCTATGATACTACCAAAAGCATTTGTTACCTTTGACAAGAACTGTGAAAGTAAAGGGAAATGCGCTCTGACTTCATGACTTTGTCTAATTTTCTGGATCTAATACCAGACTTCAAGGTTTCCCTTGTAATACTGAATCCTAGTGCTTCACTTGGGTTGGTAAAATCTCCAACTATATTTCCTAGGCAGAAAAATCCTCAGGATCTTGCCTGTCTCCTCCCTATCTACCCTAGTAAAATGCTGTTACCCATCCAGTTGCCAAAGAAAATCAGTCTGCTGGAACTCTGTTGGGCAACCTTATAAAGCTGCAGTATTTGCAAATCATACCTGAACAACATGTTCAAATTAAAAAATTATGGGAGTTTTTGGTTTTCTAGGCTACATGTGGTTACTGTTATGTTTCACTTCTCTATTTAACTCCAATTAAAATAGTAATAAAATGCCAAAATAATTATTTTTAATACTCTCTCTCTTTAATCTAGGACCTCTTGGATTTACATGGGTAAAACATTACTGCACTTATGATAAAGGAACAAAAACATTTACAATGAGTATAGCTGAAACAAAATCTGGTGGAAAAGTGGTGAGTTGCACATACATGAACATGTACATGAATTGTATATTCCATCTTTTATATTAAGCATTCAGGAACTGTTAAGAACCTTAAGAAAAAAACATGGTGAACAAAACATAAGGCTTTGTTTCATGAAGCACTGAATGTCTTACATAGCATAGATAAATATTTAAGTAAAAATATTTCTTTTAAAATGTATATTAACCACACATTAAATAAATTCTCTAAGGTGGTGCTTCCAAATGCATAGGAACTCAATCACATTTGCACAGAATCATAGAATGAATGAGGTTTGGAAGGAAGCTCTGGAGATCATCTAGTTTAATCTCAATGCAGGGTCAACCAGAGCAGGTTAGCAAGACCTGTGTCAGTCAGTCAGGTTTTATATATCTCCAAGAATGGAGGCCCCACAACTTCTGTGGGCAACCTGTTTCAGCCTTTGATCACTGTAAAAAATCTTTTTCTTAAGTTCAAATAGAATTACCCTTATTTCAGTTTGTGCCTCTTGTCCTTTCACTGGCACCACTGAGAACAATCTGACTCACTTTTCTTAACTCCTTCCCATCAGATATTTATAGATAAATCACCCATATGATCCCTCTTCTCCAGGCTTAACAGTCCCAGCTCTCACAATGACAGATGCTCCAAGTCCTTAATCACCTTGTTGACCCTTTGCTGGACTTGCTCCAGTACATCCCCGTCTCTCTTGTACTGGGGAGCCCAGCACTGCACCCCGCACTCCAGATGTGTCTCACCAGTGCTGAGCGGAAGGTGAGGATCACCTCCCTTGACCTGCTGGCAGTGCTCTGCCTGATGAAGCCCAGGAGGCCAATGGCCGCCTTTGTTGCAAGGGCACATTGTGGCTCATCATCAACTTGTTGCCCACCAGGACCTTTTCTGCCAAGCTGTTTACCATCCTGTCAGCCCCAGCCTGTCCCGGTGCCTGGGGTTATTCCTATTCATGCTAAACAGTTCTGGCCCCAGTATTGACCCCTTGGGCATACAGTTAGTGACTGGCTGCAGCTGGACTTCTGCTGTGAGCTCAGCAGTTCAGCCAGTTTTCAGTCCACCTCAATATCTGCTTACCTAGCCTGTACTTCACCAGTTTGTCCATGAGGATATAGTAGGAAACGTCCTACTGTAGTAGGATGTAGTGTTGAAAGCCCGGCTAAAGTTGAGATAAGCAATATTCTTTATTCTTCCATCTCCTTCATCCACTGAACCATCCGTCACATTATAGAGGGCTGTGAGGAAAATCCTGCATGATCTTCCCTTCATTAAATCCATGCTGACTACTTTCAGTCACCTTTCTGTCCTTAATATGTTTGGAAATGCTTTCCAGGGTTATTCACTCCATCACCTTCCCAGGGATCAAGGTGATGCAGACTGGCCTGTAGTTCCCCATATCCTTCTCCTTGCTCTTCTTGAAGACAGGAGTGATGTTTGCTTTCTCCCATTCCTCAGAAACTCCCCTGATTTCATCAGCCTTTCTGACATTATAGTGGCCTCACAATGATGGTGGCCAGACCTAGGAGTTAGTCAGCTTTATTCTTGACAAATCTTTCTATCTACATGTGAGAGTTGACAGAATTATATGATACTCATTCTAGCATGTAACATATAATCATGTTATATATGCAGATGTTTGTAAAGTTTTGAATTTAGGGAGTTTTCTGAAATACAGTAATTAAATAACAAATGTATGAAAGCTATTAACTGTAGTCTTACTTTATATACAAAGACATTATTGTATATGCTTCTAAATCGTTTTAATCCCTATCTTAAGGTGTGTTCTTTGGACTGTTCTTCCAGTTAAATTCAAGATGCGAAGGCAAGGTATATCAGCATACTGCCTGGGCTAATTTGTTTTGTTTTGTTTTGTTTTATAGAATGGCCTTGTCACAAGCTCACCAGAAATATTCAAGCTAAAATCTTGCATCAGGAGAAAGACAGATTCAATTGACAAACGTTTCTGTTTCGATATTGAAGTATTTGAGAGGTTCGAATTTTTTTCATTGTGTTAACAAGTGGAAAAGAATTAAAAATAGAAGCACTTGCAACCGATATATAATAATTAGTCCTGTAACAGGAACATATATTTCTCAATATGCTCGTATCCAGACAAACCAGGTGTCCTGGTTTCAGCTGTTTACACTGGTCAAGGACTTTGCAGCTTCCCATGCTCTGTCAGGGGCACAAGAAGCTGGGAGGGGGCACAGCCAGGACAGCTGACCCAACCTGCCCACAGGGCTATTCCATACCATATGGCATCACGCTCAGTATAGAAACTGGGGGGAGTTGGCCAGGGGGAAGGAGTGATTGCTGCTTGAGGGTGGGCTGGGCATCGGGTGGTGAGCGATTGCATTGTGTATCACTTGTTTTGTATATTCTTTTATTATTATTATTATTTTCTCTTCCTCTGCTGTCCTATTAAACTGCCTTTATCTCAACCCACAGGTTTTAGGTTCTTTTTTTTTTTTTCTCCTGGTTCTCTCCCCCATTCTACTGGGGCGGGGGAAGGGTGAGCGAGCGGCTGTGTGGTGCTTGGTTGCTGATTGGGGTTAAACCACAAGACCAGGCTTTCAGGACTTAGTACATACTTGTTCAAACCTGGTTTTCTAACAAAATTCTCTACATTGCATATGTGTTTTCTTAAGTAAATTATGTTTGCATGCAGATACAAGATGGATTCTTATAAAACCTGTAACACAACTGACTACCTTCTTTTAGGAATAGATCATAAATATTTTTATAAATATTAATAAGCATATTCTGTACCATTCTCTATTTCTTTGAGAAATGTATGGTAGCACATAATTTGTCTTGTTTTGAAAATCACTTCTACAGTTTTTTTCCCCACTTATTCCTGGATATTATAATTATACCAGATAGATGAAAACAGCTTTTCTGTATTTTAAATATGTGTATACATTACTTTGTAAAAGTATTTTTTTTCAAGCTTGGGAACAAAGAGAAATAATGAATTAATTTTTTACTTAAAATATGATAGACTGACTTTTCTAGTCGTTCTCCTAAGAAATATTTTGTGACTGTTACTGTCATTTTAAATTCCATTCAGAACTGCTGTTTTTACATGATAGTTTTGAGGTTACTTTGGTGCTTTCAAATATAATACATTCTTTTTCTAAAATAGACTTCTGAGTGAGTTCAGGTTTAAGAAGTAGAGATTTTACATGGACAAATGTTGAGACTAATTGGTCTCTTGAAAGCTCCTAAGCTTGAATTGACAGGTTGAGTTTGAAACTGATAGTTGTTTCTTTCTAAGTAGACTTGCATTTTAGACACATCTGTGGCAGTACCATTGTAACACAGTCACAAGTGCGTGTTGTCCCTTCTCTCTCCCTTACACTACTAGCACATCCACAGTTCAACGAAACTGCATAGAACAATTAGTTCCATCTGCAGTTCTTCAAGTTCTCACCACAGAGATAGTAATGGGCACTTTTTACATATTATTTATTTCTTTTGGTCATTTTGATTGATTACAAATGCACACGGCCTATAAGTTAAAGGCATTGTGGGAACTTGGACAGAAGATTGAAAGGGAAGTAGAATATAAAGTTACTTGGTCATTTTTGTAAGGATATAACTTCCGCAGGCTGACAGAAAGTTCACTTTTCCAGTTGATGTGTTATTCAGCAGGGAAGTAGTGAATTTTTGTACAAATCAGCAGAGGAGACGAATAGACAATGAAGTACCTAGAAATATTTGGTGGAAGTTCATACACAAGGGCAACATTAATCTCTTCTGAATGTCATGTTGGTAAAACTTGGGTTTCCCCTGAGAAAGGGAAGATGCAGTGGCTGTTACTGATGTCAGTAATGACTAAGAGTGTGAGTGAGTTCATATAAACATAAACACGGACTGGAATACCGAGAAGACTCTGATAATTATTACATTTGAACTAATTTTAAATAAAAGACTTAATAGTGTTTACTTGGAGTATAATGTTGGACATCACCTGCAAAATACAGAAAAGCTTTAAAAGTAATAGCCATTAGTAAAAGATAAGTTCCTTAGTAACATGAGGGTATGACTTTTCATCATGAAAGAGCTCTATTTAAAAATGTGCAGCTACAGCAGTCTTCAAAATTTTGTTGCAAGATTTTATGGTTAAGTTCTGTCTCCAGACCCCTTATCCTACAGAGCTAATTCTCTCCTTGCATTATTATATGCAACATTGTGCGAAACATTAGATGAAATACTATTTTATTAAAACATTGGAAAACCGTGCAGACTGATGTGCACATCTCATTACATGAAAGAATCGCGTCAACTAAAAGAAACCCTTGCGAACAGAACAACTAATGGAGAACACACAGTGAGCCCTTCTAATTGACATAATTAATTTAAAATTTACTTAGGTTTTTTTCACACCTACATTCAGCTCAGACTTCTTGTAAAAACTATCCTAGAGGTTACACCATCTTATTACTACTGGAGCTATATAAAAAGGTAACATCGAAAAGTGTGTTTCACCTTGAATGTAATTTTAAATACCAAGTATTTCAGTAACTAGAAAGGAAGTTAGTTCAAAATGTGTTTGAGTTGGTTTGGGCTTTTTTTTTTTTTTCTTTTTTTTTTTTTCTTGAGGAAACTAGTATTTGGGGATTATAGTGTTAGATCTTTTAGTGTGAAAATATGCCATACAATGACTGCAAACTTGGCCAACAGAAACCTGCTTTTAGCTCTGGGTATTGCTAAGCTTTAACTAAAATTATACTCGGGAATTTCTGTTCTTTCTGTACATGTTGATCAAGGGACTATAAGTGTAAATGCAATTTTCCAACTGAAATCGTAAGCAGTAGTCACAATAGAAAGAAAAAAAAAACCAGTTTCTGTTTCTAAAACCTTTTTGTGAGAATAATTCCTAGGTGAGAATCTGTGGGTGGGTAGCAAGATGGAATATTAAAATGGAAATAAAATTAGAATTTAAGAAAATAGAAAAACAATTACACATCTTAATCTGGATTAACTATCTTTTTACACTTGTGGTAGTAGATAGTAAACGAAATACTCAGCTTTGCATTTTAATGCAGGGCTTGCTCCTCCTTGAATAATTTGGTCTATGTGTGTGAACATGCATTTTGATATTTCATATTGTCCAGTTGCTTTCTTGTATGCTTTTTAAATAAGAGGTTACATTGTAGGTCCTTTAGAGGAGGTAGAAAAGGACGGTGGATTTTTGGTTATTTATTTTTATGTCGGAAGATGAATACCAAGTAAAAACTATAGTGTCCTTTATTTGTGAACCTACCATAGAAAAATCACAGTTTTGGACAGTCTGCTGAAAGTTTTGAGCAGAAATGCACTACACTGGTGTGGGAGCAGGACTTTTTAAAATGGAATGTCGCTTGGGCATTCTATGTTGCAAAATCAGTGAATTAATTTCAAAGCATTTCTTAAAGAACTCATTTGCCTATGATCACTAATAGAGATAATTCTTTGTACCTGTATGTCTGTTCATATCATTATTCCAGGGACAAAGATCAGAATTGGTTCCCTCATCCCTTCACTGGTTCCTGTAACTCTTTTTCTATGCAATGTCAAAGCTTCATCAACAGAGAGGATATGCCACTTTTGTAACTTCTGTCATAGCGGTTAGAACACAGCCAGCAAAAAGAACTTTTTTTTTTAATCCACTCAAATAAAAAATTCCTGCACCATGGCAGTATTCAGCTCAATTGGCTTTACATCTCCATACTTGAGATACTATCTCAAAGTGCTCTTTTTAGGCAACCATTTTAGGGCACATTTCTTTTGCCTGACTTTGGATATCTGTTTTGGGATATGATGACTTTTAGACTAAAAGTACCTACTTCTCTTCATTTCTGTGAAAGGAATGTAGATAACCAGCTCAGGCATGGACATATTTACTCAAATTGAGCTGATGTATCTTGCCCTTAAATTTTCCACCCTAAGCATCTTCCCACTGAAAACTGGGCTGTGTGGGAACCCGTTTGCAGGTGTATACCTCATCTTGCAATATGGAGGTGCCTAATACCTATTAGAGAGCTGTAGCACTTATAACTAGGCATCCAAAATTATGTGTTGTAGTACCGAACTTTTAAAAAAACAGACCTGTTTTTACATCTAGCTCAAAGTTATTGTTTTATGTCAGAAGCCATCAACTTTCTTTAACTTCTCTCTGTCTTTTATGCGTTCACTTCATGTCAGTATGCATTTGGATTCTGACTTTGGATACTGTTTGAAAAAAAAGAAATCAGTAACTTCAGTATATGTGTATGTTTTTGACAGACCTGGAATCATCACACTGCAAGCTTTTTCAGAATCCAACCGAAAACTTTGGCTCGAAGCTATGGATGGAAAAGAACCAGTAAGGATATTATTTCTTTTTATTTTCTTTTTACAGTTTTGTGGCACACATATTAAAGAAAGAAGCTAGTATAGATTTCAGATACTCTGTTACAGTAAAGGCAAATACAGTTCTGTTCTTCATGAGACACTATTGCAAATACACAGTGAAGACAGGTACAAAGTAGAAAAGCAGAACTATTAGTGAATTTAAGCATTTATTTCCGTATTATTTTATGTTAGGGTATTTAATGTTTAAGTAATATGATAGCATATTGTCTAATAGGATTCATGATTCAGATTACATCTGTGAACTGGTGGTTTCTGCACTGGTAAAGACAAAGCATGTTTTGGGCAGCATCATGGAGTAAAGAATTAGCAGCATCTTGACAGGCACTGCAGAAAGCGTAAAAATGTGTTGAAAGCTACCAAGAGACAGCATTTTCTGAGCTTTCTTCCCACTGTTAATCTGCTCTTAAAATAGTCACTGAATAAGGGTGATGCCAGACCTGTATCCAAGGTGAAAAAATGGTTGATCGGTTTTATGGGAGAGATGAGCGTTTTTACAAGCTTCTTGCTTGACTGAAACAGTACAGATATTGGATCAGTAGCTATATTGAAATTTAACCCATTTGGAGTCTGCAAATCTGACTTCTAAGACAGTTTAGGTGCCTATAAATTTAATGCTATTAAATCCCTACTCAATCTAGAATCTCAAAGCTGGCCTGAATAGGTTTCTGGGCACATCCTGTTGGCCCTCTGCCTTCTCCCCAGAGGTGAAGATGATCAGGTGTGTAAAACTGCAAACACAACCAAAACAGTGGACTGTTGCCCTCTCCACCTGCTCAGATCTTAGCACAGGGCTGTTAATCTGCGAGGTAAACATCAAGAGAAGGTGGAAGTAGAGGTTGGCTTTCCCCCAGCAGCAAGCTGGTACACAGCATGTTGGACCTAGCTTAAGAACTACCAATAAACATGGCAATAAAGAATTCAAAGCACAAACATTGACCTGTTGCTGATTTTTTTTTTACAGATCTACACACTGCCAGCCATTATTAGCAAGAAGGAAGAAAGTAAGCTCTTCATTTATGTAGCGTTAGCAAAGATTGCTAGATTTCTGTTATGTCCTGGTTTCTGGACACATGTGTGTGTGTGAGAAAGAGATTGATTATTTTATGTTTTCTTTCTATTGGTATAAAATAACCGTTGGATTACATGATTGGGTTACACAAAATAACATCCTAAGCTATGTTAACTGTGAGAAAGCCTTCAACTTTTGTATTACTATCCAACATAAATTAAAATTGATGAAAACAAAAATTTCTTGGCTCCAAAGCTACAATATATTTACCAAATTTGTAAAAAGTTTCTATCAGTAGTCTATATACCTAAATGTAAATACATGCTAGTGTGTTGAAATAATATCCCCATATAGAATCATAGAATCATTTAGGTTGGAAAAGACCTTTAAGATCATCAAGTCCAACCGTAAACCAAACACTGCCAGGTCCCATTAAACCACGTCCCTANAGTCCATCACATCTTTTTGATTTTAGGTGTATATGCACCTATTACACATACACCGAGTAATAAAATGACTAGATTTAAAGATACTATGAGATATCTCTGTATAATTCTATTAGCATTATATTAACACGTATATGTTATTAACATAATATTATAGCAACACAAATATATAAAAATAATTTAAATATATGTGTGAGTGTATGCATCGCAGAGAGAGAGAGATGTATCAGACATGAACATACATCTTCATAGAAGGTATATTTGAGACCCTGGAAATCTAAAATTTAAGCCACTATATCTCTTCTTTTCATTATGGTGTTTATTTTAATGGTGTCAGATATCCTCCTTTAAGATCTTCTTTATTTAGCTAGTGAGAGTAGTGAGCATTGAAGATACAAAAATTATTGAGAAAAACATTCACTTGATAATAAGCTCACTAATTGAAGTCAATAACAAAGATTGTTTTCCTATGTTACCATTTGATGAGCTGTTATATGCATGCGCAAGGAACAAAGAACGTTGTATTAAAACTGCGAATATATTCTGTTTATAATGTAGGTCCTGAACTCTTAAAAGCATTTCCCTCAGCAGAGGAAAGGGAGTACAGTAATGTCATTTTAAAGCAACAAGCTTTCAGCTGTATGTGTAGAGGGGCTACTGATTTCTGAGAAAGGAAAGACAGTGGAATATTCTGCTCCTAATGATTCACTAGTGATTAGAAAGTTGGATTTTGAGTGCTAAGGATATATCTACAAGAATACTATTACAGAATAAGTATCATAATCTCATGAATAGAGGTGTATCAGTCCTTCTTGACTAACATGTGAATGTAGCTAAACATGGAGATAACATTGGTAAGTTAGAGAAAGAATTACCTGTTTTTCTTTTTTTTAGTGTTCTTAAATGAAGCAGGTTTCAACTTTGTGAGGAAATGTATTCATGCTGTAGAAACAAGAGGTGTGTATTAAATCACAAATTATGTATTTGATTATTACGAGTATTTTTTCTCAAGCATCACTTTCATTAATTTTACATGCCTTACAGCTGTGTTTTGGAGTGTGTCCGCCATTTAGTTTGTACTTTTTACATTTTATCTGTGTGCTTTACACGTAAAACTGTTGCCGTAAGTTCCAGTAGCAGTTCTTAACATATCATTTAAGTGTGTTTTTTAAACATTTCCTGTAATTTCATGTTGTTTAGACAGATTAATATTAATTAATATTAATTAATAATATCCCAGAAGAGAATTCGGTAGGGTAAAGCAGTAGTCAGGAATGTAATTGTACAATTTTCCATAAATATTTCTGAATGTTTTGAAAACATACGCCAAGGATGCATCACCGTATATTGCAATAACCATATTTTCATTATTTTCATTGTGCTTTTTTTTCCCCAATGTAGGTATTACAATCCTGGGGCTGTACAGAATAGGAGGTGTAAACTCCAAGGTGCAAAAGCTGATGAATACCGTATTTTGTAAGTATCTGAAGTGAACCTTTGTCAGTGTGCAGTGTGTGTGCTGTGGTCCCTTTTGCCTTAGCTCCTGTACTTAGAAGAGTGTGTCATATTTACAGTTTTGTACATGCACTTACTGCCACTAAATTTGCGTTTGCAGTCTTCAAATGAGTGATCCATCTAACTAGTTTCTTCTGTGCATTAGTATTCAATTTCTGGATGCAATCATCGATATACATGAGCAAATTACTGATAAAATACATTTCTTCTTTTATCTTTAAAGTTCTATTTATTGGTATCGATTTGGCATATTTCAGAAGCGTTCCAGAGCCTAGTTCTGTAACACAGCATAGCTCAGTTTAATAGATAGTTGTTCTAGTCTCACTTTTCTTGACAATTTTGCTCTCTGATGCCTATGTTTGAATGTCTAAGCCAAATACATTAGTGATTCTCTGTTGACTTGGGCTTACTTTACACTTTGATACAGTGCATATAGTTAATGTTTCCAGGTATGAAGTATGAGTGCTATATTCATTTTTATTAATACTTTGGCAGACATTAAAAAATTCAAATTGATCAGATTGGTAGTTAATCTGGCTAATAAGTAATCACATGAGCTAAATGACTAATTTGTTAGTTTCTGTTTTGTTGCTTTTCTAGTTAGTGTGTTAGTCAAACTATAACACAATCATAATTCAAATTTCTACCAGCCCCTAAATCTCCTCCTGATATGGATATTGATATGGAACTTTGGGACAATAAAACAATAACAAGTGGACTAAAAAACTACCTCAGGTAAGGATGATGCTACACATATCTCATTATTTCTTTTCTGGCCCATTAATATTTTGCTTATTAATATCATATTACATTTCTTGTATCCATTAGCATGGTAATAATTGAGTATATTATTATCTTGCCTAATATCCCTGTGATTATGTGTAATAATACATCTAAAATTTGTCACACACTTTCTGCCTTATTAAAATAGTCATGCCTTATATATATAGCCCTAAATTGGGCAGAATTTAATTAATTGCATTGTTTGTATTTAAAATCTTTTACGTTAACCACAAAGCATGTTGTGTTCAGTCTTTCTTTTCTGAATGCCTTAAGCTGTGTACTGTGAGGTTTCATGGCATCATTGTTGGAGCAGAATAAAAATCTCTGCACAAGCATAGGTTTTTATCCTATGCTCTTGGTGTCTTCACAAACACAATATCCCTCCCACACTATCATTTTCTCTTAAAAGTTTTGCTAGTAAGAGACAGAATTTTCTAGAATTATGGTACTTCTGAGATAACTCTTTTTTGGCTCTCATTATGTTTCTTTTGAATGTTATATATTAAAATACATCAAAGCCAAATGGTGGGTGTTCTATGCCTTCTTAAAATCTAGATTTCCTAAACTGGTCACCTAACAAAGGGCAGCATGAGAAATCCCTATTCACTCTGGGAAGTATGCCTAGGATTTATAGTGCAATGCTCATGTAAACTTCATTGAAAAGACTGGCTTTGGTTGAAGAAATTTATAATACATCTTCAGAAGCACAAATCATTGTAGATACTGTATTTGTGAAATTGGAACGTGAGGTAGCAGTAGCTGTGTGTTTGTGTCTATAAGGCAATTCACAGTCTGCTTTTCGGAGGATGACTTTTCTAGGATCTCTCAGATCAGAATTTCAGTCCCAAATTTCATCATGTTTTTGCTTTTCTTGGGCAAAAGATTGCTGCTGCAGCCCACCATCCCATGTTCTGCAGCTGTATTTATTCATGTTCTACAATATGGAAGCCAGAAAACAGTGAGTCTCTGTGCTGAAGTCAGGGCCAGTAGTATTTCCCTTATTAACTTAGATGGTGACACCAGATTTAACTCAAAGAGGCTCTCGGATTATGTACATGATTGAGTTGTATGCTACTTGCAGTCAGTCATCACTGAATTTGGTTTCCTACAGTCTACCAAAATACATTATGCAGATGTTGAGGGCTTTAATAATGACACCCATAAAACTTAAAAAGACTTTGAGTAACATGGGGTTTTTTTCTTTTCTTTTTAATATCTTTTACAACCAGGTGTCTTTCAGAACCACTGATGACTTTCAAGCTGCACAAAGATTTCATTGTTGCTGTTAGTAAGTAAAGTAATAAATACACTTTCATGAAAGTAATATTGTTTCTAATCCTTAATCTCCTTAGTTATTATCCTTATTTTTCTCCTTGGTCTATTACTCAGTGATCCAGCCATGGATCCGAGTTATTCCATGTCACTGTATGTGACAGCACAGTGCCACATGAAAGCCCTCAAAACAGACAAGTCACAGTAGATGAAGCTGTTCAGTGGTTTGTTCTGATCTTTTTAGAGGTTCTGTGTGACTGCCTTCTGCATGTAGTCTTGAACCTTGATTTATATGTTTGTTTGTTTTATACGGGCTCATAATTCTTTTATAGCATTCATCCCTCTCATCCAGGGGCCTTTATTTTCCCAGCTTGCCTTGAGAAATCGGAGGGGGTGATAATTATCTCCTTTTCACAAATGGAGTAATTAGATACAGAGATAGTAAGATTGTTTTTGTAATGACTCCAGTTTAGAATTTGAAGTTATTTCCCCATTTCCTTTTGCCTTGATAAGAATAAAAGACACTCGAGAATTTTACGTATTTTAAATATCAAGGGGTAAAATCTTGGCTTTCACTGAAGTGGCACATCGGGATAAAATTGCCACAAATTTTGTTGGTTCCAGTATTCGGTGGTAACTGCTTTTGGCGAGTTACTTGAAATACAGATTTCAGGATGTTGTAATAAGTATAATCAAATTGTCCTCATCATTTTAAAGGCTAATTGTGTTTTGCTCCTCGTGATGCATGTGTGTATTATCATATGAGCACTGGTGCCATCTTAGCACATGTTCTATTTTATCAACAATATTTGGTTTCTGTTTAATAGAGTCAGATGATCAGAACTACAGAGTTGAGGCAGTGCATGCCCTCGTGCATAAGTTACCAGAGAAAAACAGAGAGATGCTGGACATCCTTATCAAGCATTTGGTCAAGTAATTCTTTTTGATTTTTCTCTTTGGTATTGTTGTAAGATGTGATTATTCCCACTTTAAATTTGTCAGTGTTGCTTAATCCATTCTCTGTGTTGAAACAATGCCACTTGAAATTACATTTAATTTCTAAAATCCTGTTCTCAACATAGCTGAAGAATACTACTCACTGTGGAAACAAAACTAAAAATAGCACCATAGAGTCACCAAGATGACCAATGTGTTTATAAAATAAACCCACTAATTTTTCATTCACATTCCTACTTACTGCAGGAATTGGCACTAATTAAATTTAAGAAACTTCTAAAACTATGCTAAGGTTGATAGAAAACACTGTTTTGAATCTGACTCGAGGTCCCACACTGTTTCAGAAATGGAGAGTAGATAAATGTGATAATAATTGTCATTCATGTTTGATCTTATTTTTCTCTAAAACAGCACTGAAGTGTAGTATCATTTGAAAACACTAATTTGAAGTATTATTATTTATATTTCTGATACCTATATAGATGTCCAAACCCACTTTTGAATCTCCCTTGTTTGGTCAGCTCTGAGTACTAATTAAATGTCAGATGAAAAAGATTTTGCATTTCTTTGAACTGATGACCTTTTGTCTTCACTGAATTACGCTTAGCACCTGCTATGAGACAAAAAAGACAAGTTTTTATTCTCTTATTTCTCTCTGTGTCACTACCTATGGTTACATACCATTACTACATTCTAATTTATCCTGTTTCTGCATCAAATGTTTTTTACTAAGTCTTTGGTCGGTTTTAACTGGTATTTGCTGAGTACTTTTTAATATGTATTATTCTTTCTGATTTAGGATGATGTCTACTTTTTAGTACATTTGTCAGTGATCTGGGAATTTGAATACTGACACAGCAGTTGTTCAGATAAGGCCCACATGACTGAGATATGTAGAAGACATAAGAGAGGAGTCCATATTGTTTTCATTCTGTTCATTACATCCCAGCTATTTTGCTTTTTTGATCACAGCTTGAGCCACAGTCTGCAGTAAGCTGTCTACAGTGGAGCCTAATGCAGTTTTGCTTCCTCTTATAGATTTAAGAACTTTGAAAATTTCGTTGATAGGAAATTATTTAGCTCTAAAAAGTTATTTTTAGCCCTTTATGTCATTAGCCCCCGGAGATCTACCATGATAGGGAGCTGCTGTGAATGCTTCCATTGCAAAAACTGATAAGGCAGACCTTGTATCTCATTAGACATGGGGTAACCCAGAGAACCAGATGAAAGCAAGTGTCATAAGTTTCATTACTCACAGAGGCATTTGGTTAGCTAAAAAAATATATCATCTACTGCTTTTTAACCCTCTAAAAAGTTAAAACATTTAATGAGGGATTAATGATTTTGTAAAAGCTGCTAGTCTGGAAGCCCCAAAATTAGACAAATATATTCATAGGAACTGACATATTTCTGGGTAGAATTAGTTATAGGCAAGCATTTCTTTCTTGACCTCTTTTTCTGGCCTCTTTATTCTCAATATGACCTAAGATGCATTTCCAAAGAAAAGCGTGCCTTCTTTAGTATTCCCTTCTTTAATTGTTCTCTTTAACTCTTGCTTATCACATCTTGGATGCAATTCTCATTTCTGATAAATTTAATCTGATGGTTTTATACTGAAAACTTTCAGTTCTTTTCTTTCCAAGATTCAATTTACCCCTTCTAATTTCTCATATAATTTGCCAGCTGTTGTTTATGCTAGCAATTCTAATGAGACTGAATTCAAAATTAGTCTCTTGAGTGTATTAGTTATCTTCCTTCCTCATCTTTTTCCTACCACTGTGTAGACATTTTTCAAGGAACAAATGGCAGATAAAGTGCCTAATTTTATGTAAATGGGAAAATACAAAAAAACCCACCAACCTCCTGTTGCTTCATTCTTTTGTTTAAAATGCAATTTCAAAATGTGCATCCTTTCTCTATGTATCTTAGCTGTTCAGGTCCTTTACGTGTGCTTTTGTGTCTAGGTGAAAAATACTACACCTTTAACTATGGATTATAAAATAAGGATAATATTTTTTCTTGATTTAGGTCTTAAGGTCTTTATGTCTCTGCCTACCTTGACTTTTGTGTCATGGTGCAAAATTAAATATGATCTAGATGTTGTGGGATGTAGATCATACTAAAAACAAACAAACAAAACCAGCAAATCCTGAAAAGCCTTGCAGAGAGGTGATACTGTATGAGTATATATTCAGTCAGCAGCTAGACATACACGGGAAGTTTGATGTTATTTTCAGATAGGTAACTCATTTTTTGTTTTTAAACCTTCCCAGTCAAATTACCTGTCTACGTTAAAGAATAAATCATTCTTTGGTATGATTTAATAACACCATACGTTTCTAAGGTAGATAGTCAGGAGTCTGCAGTCTGGCAGTATCGAAAAATTGCTGGTGATATATCAAAGAAAGAGATTTTGAGGAGAAAGCAGCTGCACCTTAATGAATGCCTTACAGCTACCTGAAATGTATGATTACCTTGGCCTGTATTCAGTAGCCCAGCAACAGTAGGACTAGGTCAGGGGAAATTAGTTATCAAAATGATCCATTTACAAGCCTGTTTTTTTTTTTCTCTTTTGCAAGAAATTGGGCCTTTGAAATGCTTTGTAGAAAGTCCTTTCTGGTTACAGGGTTATTAAATTCACCATTCCTTTTATTAACCAAGCAACCAAATTTGTAACCAAGGAAACCCAAACACAGGACAAAAGCTACTTTCTGTCTTATGCTGTAAGACTATCATGTTTGTGTAAGAGATCTTAAGAGTTACTGCGCAGCACAAAGGAGAGTAACGTTGCAAAGGGGGCCCGGGGAGGCGGTGTTAGGTTTTTCTAACAAACCTAGAGCTAAGTAATTCAAAATTCCATTTTCATTAAAATACTAGTGGACTTCCCAAACACCCCTTAGTCACCTAAGCCAAACATAAGACCTGTACAGAGAAAATTAGATTAAGATGATTGGCTAAAAATGAGCCTTAACAAGGGAGTAATTTTCATTATATAGCTTCCAAATATGATCTCTGCCAGCATGTGTGTCTGAAGCAAAATCTTGGAAAGTTTTTTTGGCACACCTTAAGGAAGCAACACAGGAAACGTGAGAAGATAGGCATTATTTTGCTGCAGTTTATAATCATGTTGTCTCCAATACAAACCCCTTCCCCATATTTCTCCTGCTTCGTGATGTAAATGAGGTGTTAAAACATTCCAGTTCCAAACATGAGGGTAGTATTACCTCACTGTAGAAGTAATTGTACAGTCTCTCTCTCCCGTATACCGATATACTTCTGCTACTCTATTCATTCTGTGTATCATTAGTGCCTACTCAACAGTGAGACTGAGAGAAAGGGTAACATGTGAGTACAGACATGGGTTTGATCCTGATCCTAACAAAATCCCCCAGTAGCCTTGGGAAACTCAACAGTCTTTTTGTCACTGCCTTTTTAGTAAGGGGGTAGTATTTGTGTTATCTGCTGCCAAACTCTGACATCAAATACATTGTTTTGCTAATGTGTGTATAACATTTTAAGAACAAATCAAGCTATCTGAGAATATTATTGGAAGGAAAACATAGCAAATGTCTCCCTAAACCTGATTAACGAAGTCAGAATTTTGCTCCTACCTACTAGTCTTCTAGTATTTTGTAGATTTTGCTGTTTCCTAACTTTAAAAGGTACAAGGGCTATTTTAATTATGTAGGAAATGGCTAAAAATGCTTAGTTTGACAATGATAGCAGATAGCAGTGAGAAGGAAAAGGGAAATGTGAACAAGTGCCTCAATAACTGATTCTATTTGGTAGCAGATTCAGTAAAATTAAGCATTAAGGCAAGTATCAAATCTTTACTTGGCATGATGTTTCTCAGACGTGAGGCAATAGAGCAGCTGTGACTGGGGAATCACTGGCAGTTATTTTGAAGGATTTGTGATTATATGGTTTTTATTTGGCAAATCCTATTCATAAGTAGAGAAAAGGGGCATTGAGGATTAGTGATTGATGGTTTTCATTTTACCATCTGAATATTTACTTATTGGAAAAACTAAGTTTCTCAATTCTACATTAAGAAGAAAAATAACAGAAAAGGTACAGTAAGCAATAACAGAACATACAGAAGTAAATGGAGAATATATTTTAAAGCCAGAAGATGTCATTATGATCATCTAGTGTTATCTATACCACAGAAACAATTATTTCACTGACCCCATTGATCCTGTGTTTTCAACACATTAATAAAGAGATCCTCTTGCAATGTAAGTGTTTTCAGTAACTAAGTTTCTTTCCTTTACATGAAAGCTAAAGTTTGTGGTTGACCTCTGTTATATGATAGTATTTTCAGTCAATCAAACATCAAGTATTTAAGTTGCTGTATAATCATTGGAGAGAGATAGGTACCTACCCTAAGACTCCTAAACTTTAGATGGTCTGGATCTCTCTGTGGAGACCTTCAAAGATAGCTGTTTTTCCTTGTCAATTATGTCAGCAACCAAAATACTTGCTCTGGGAAGACGTGCTCATTACCATTTACTGCAGGATGGGAGCCTTAATGGAAATACAGTAGTTGTACTACACTGCATTTTGACTCCAGTAAAAGTGAAAATTTAAAAAATGTTTTTAAAGGGGAGGCATGAATTTGGGATCTTGTTAAAGAAATAGTCTTAACAGGTTTTAGCCTGTTGGAATTGTAGTTTAGCACAACTATTTAATGACATATTGTTTGTGTTCATTTAAAGGGTGTCATTACACAGTCAGCAAAATCTAATGACTGTATCCAACCTTGGTGTTATCTTTGGACCAACTCTGATGAGAGCCCAAGAAGAAACCGTGGCTGCTATGATGAACATTAAGTTTCAGAATGTCGTCGTGGAAATACTGATAGAGCATTATGAAAAGGTAGAAAGATATTATCTGACTGTTCTGTGATATAGTGGAACTAAGATCTCATTTTTGTTGCCATCCTTAAGTTCTTAAGAATAAGAAAACTAGCATTTGTAGACAGTCATTGGTAGAAAGAATACCTTCTTTCCACCCCACGCTATGGATCTGTATTCTGTCCAAGGTACAGATCCAAGGCATAATCTCCCATGCTTTGAAGGAATTGCTCTGAATCTTCAGTTGCTTTCTGAAGATTGCTGTGTCCTTATATCTAGAAACAGAATGAGAAGGTCATTAACTTTGCTGCCAGCTCCTCCATCTCTCTCACACTAGCTGTGTGTCACGGTTCACTCTAGCTGAATGCATGGATTCTCCTCTGAGTGCATCAGGTCAGAATCTTTCTGACCATTGCTGTCCTTTGGGGATACGCCAAGTGGAGATACGCACAGTGGAGATCTAGTCCCACCTAACATGATGAAACCCCAACCATCCTTCAGTTCCTCTTTTCATTGAGCAGCATCAATGTGGGTTCCCAGCACAATCCCCCATTTCTGTGCACTGTGTCACTTTTCATGTATGTAGGTACTAGATCAAAAGTAAAAAAGCAAAAACAAAAAAATTATGTATCTCAGATGAGCTTTTATTCCTAGTTACAGGTTTTAAGCCCATCATGTCTTTGTGATTTAAAAGTTCTTGAATACTCTGAATCATACAGACTTCTCTAGGTACTTCTTTTGCTTTGAAAAAAGGCATGTCCTTGACTGCCTGGTTTATTTTGTTTTCCCTAATGAGACCAGAGACAGCAAAGGTCCATCTCAAACTCTTCCCTGGAACATCAAATAAGAACTGTTTCAGGGCTTGAGAAGGAAAATCCATGAAATCTGAAACGCTTTCAGTCACTACCATTGCAGGTCTCAGCTTCACTGAAAACCCTCCTCAGACTTTATTTTATTTTAAACTATTTGATTTCAGAACTCAGCAGAACAGTCAAGACCTCCTTTATTTGGTCATCAAAAGCAATTTTATTTGGGGGATCTTTTGTTGATATAGATCACCACCTCTGATGACTAACAAAACACATTCAAGGTTTTTTCCATTTCACATTACTCAGCTAAGGGGCAGTTCCTGGTCAATACCAGGATCCCCTGCACTGGTTGGTCAGTAAGTACAATCATAGAATTATTAAGGTTGGAGAAGACCTCTGAGATCATCTAGTCCAACCATCAACCCAACAGCACCATGCCTACTAAACCATGTCCCGAAGGGCCACATCTACATGTTTTTTAAATACCTCCAGGGATGGTGACTCCACCACCTCCCTGGGCAGCATGTTCCAATGCCTCACCGCTCTTTCAGTAAGGAAATTTTTCCTAATATCCAATCTAAACCTCCCCTGGCACAATTTGAAGCCATTACCTTTTGTCATATTGCTAGTTACTTGTGAGAAGAGACCAACACCCACCTTGCTACACTCTCCTTTCAGGAAGCTGTAGAGAGCGATAAGGTCTCCCCTCAGCCTCCTCTTCTCCAGACTAAACAACCCCACTTCCCTCAGCTGCTCCTCATAAGGCTTGTTCTCCAGACCCTTTACCAGCTTCATTGCCCTTCTCTGGACATGCTCCAGCACCTCAACGTCCTTCTTGTAGTGAGGGGCCCAAAACTGAACACAGTATTCGAGGTGCGGCCTCACCAGTGCCGAGTACAGGGGTACAATCACTCCCTACTCCTGCTNTCCTGTAGTTCCCTGGATCCTCCTTCCAGCCCTTCTTGTAGATGGGTGTCACATTGGCAAGCCTCCAGTCATCTGGGACCTCCCCTGTTAACCAGGACTGCTGATAAATGATGGAGAGTGGCTCAGCAAGCTCCTCTACCAGCTCCCTCAGCGCTCTGAGGTGGATCCCATCTGGCCCCACAGACTTGTGAGTGCCCAGGTGGCATAGCAGGTTGTTAACTGCTTCCTCCTGGATTATGGGGGTTTTATTCTTCCCTGTCTTTCAGCTCAGGCGTCTGATTACCCTAGGGATAACTGGTCTGACTATTAAAGACTGAGGCAAAGAAGACATTAAGCACCTTGGTCTATTTCTCCGTCTACAGACATTATTTTTGTATTGATGTGCTACTCACTAATGCCTAATACAGTACTAAAGTACTTCAAGAGCATCTCAAGACATCCATTAAAGTATTTTCTACCTTCTGGAAGTATATTTGCTTTCTTTCACTTCTGTGAGTGGTATGGAGGTATCTTTTTATTGTTCACTTCATCCTCTTCTGGGAGTACCCTATTCATAGGGTATCCAGAAATCCTTGCAGAGATGTATTTTGGCGTTGCATGGTATTTAAGCTATGACACTTGGCCCTCTCTACACTACGGAGATTGGACACTTCTGATTCCTTCAGCAGCTTAACTGAATAGGCAGTCTTTGTCTGTAAAATCTCTTCTCCATGTCACAGAACTAATTCCCCTTCCTTCCACAGAATGCCATAAGATATACTCAGGAGAGTTTACGGTCTACAATAGGGGGAGTAGGTGAGAAAGGATATCTGGAAGAAAAACATGCAAATATTTTGGTTATATCTTTTTGCTTTGGTCGTTCTCCAAGGCAATTATCATTTTTACTAGAAGTATCCAAGAGGGATTTTAGGGTCTTTCAAGATCTCTACTGCACGTGTCTTGGATATTGCAGAACAGGTGATAGAAATGAAAGTCACCCAAATTACTGGACTTTCTGTATTGTCCTTGCTGGCAAGCTTTCCATGCTTATCAGCAAAGAGTTCTTTAAAACCTTACGTGTACCTGTGTCAGATCACAGTAGTCAGATACCCCCAAAATTTTAGTTTTTTCTGCAGTAATGAAGTGCAAAATTGACCAGTGGTAGCAGTAGTATGTAAAAGAGAAAAATCAGGAGATGGCTCTGAACATAAAGGTGTTCCTCATCAAACTTGGCATGTTTGGCAAAATTTGTAATTTTGTAATTGTAATAAGTTGCAACTATAACAATTTTCTATGACATACAAAAACTTTCACAGGAACACAGAGAAAAAATTCAATCTTTTCATATTTAAAAAAATGTGTTACTTCTTGGACAGGAGTTAGTTGTAAGCATGTACCTTATTGTTTCACAATTTAGACTGTTAAGCACTTCTTAACAAGGGCTAGAAAATAAAAGTATTTAAACAAATATTTTTATGTAATTATAAATTTAACTACAGCTCAGTATTGTCATTCTTGGATTGTAAAATGACATCACAGCAAAGCTTATATTCTGTGAATTTACTCTTTTGTAATGTGTGAGACTTCACAGCATTAATTTCAGGTGCAGTGGTGAGGAAAACAAATGGTTTAATAATGAAAGTGTAAGAGTACCGCTATTGTTTATGTCATTTATTTTCCTTTTTTTTTTTTTTTAATCATGCAGATATTTCATACTGCACCAGACCCAAACATTCCTCTTCCCCAGCCTCAGTCCCGATCAGGCTCAAGAAGGACAAGAGCAATTTGTCTCTCCACAGGTTCACGTAAACCCAAAGGAAGATATACACCATGTCTTGCAGACCCTGACAGTAAGTTTGTCCTTCTTGACTCATTATCTTCGTTTTTATGTCTTGTCTTTTAACTTTCCTGAATAATATCCAGTAAGTATTGTATTCCAATAATTACAAGCGTAACAGATGGAGTTTTGTCAGCTTTTTAACGTCTGTGAGTCACAGCTGCACTGTTGAATGACTGCATTCCTTGCTTCTCTCAGATGTGGAAGGATGTGTGGTTTTAGGCAAGTTTTGTATTGCATGCAGTGTTCAAAAATAATTTTATAGTAGACTTTATATTCTAATCTAGGTGTAGCCTGCTTTGAAATTCTGAGGAGTTCATTAGATGAAGTTCACCTCATTTGCTTGTAAGATGATTGTTAAGATTGAGAAACTGTAAATAGAATCTTTCCTCCTGTAATAAATGTAATTTAAGCAAGGGCAGGAGATCAAAACCATTACTTGGCTTTTTTCACATGCAAGAAACTGGGGTCACTGGTTCAAAGTCACCCACTGCCTAGGATTGCCAAAACCACTGAAACTTTATTAGTTTTTCTGGAATAGAAACAAACTGTAGTATTTTTGGGAGAAACAGTATACTTGCTTACTGTTTAACAGCAGGGACTTGGGTGTATAATTAATTGCTTCTTAGAATACTTATGCATTTTCATGTATATGTGACTATTAAAAAGTTTCACTTCATTCATTTTCATCTAGTGGGCCATCACTTTTATCACTTTTTTTACTTACTGGCTGTATCATTGAGAAGTATTGAAACTGTAGGAAAGATTAAGTTGTTAACAGTTCCAGTGCTGCAGTGGAATTCCAAAAGAACTTCTGATTCCCTTGGTTCCTCAAGGAGATTTACATGAAACTGGTACACTAAATTAATCCATAGTTAAGGTCCATCTGTTCTTGAGGATCTGTAGCAATTCTTAAGTCTGTAATGTTAGGAGATGTATCCGCTGTATACTCTTGCACAGGTGCTGCATTTTACATTGGTTTATATTGCATGATTCCTGTCAGTGAGAGTTTTATTACTGAATGAGAGCAATAACTGCCTACACATCAATTGCCAGTGTGAATGGCATGGGATCCCAAGTTAGAAGTTACCAAGGAACTGTCAATTACATTCACCAGACAAGAAACTGGGAGAGTTTCAACTTTTTTTGCTGTGTAACTGCAATGCATGGATGCCAGCATAAAAAAGGGACATGTCTGTGAAAGTATTTTGCAGAGCACGTTCAAGGTCACACTTCTTCATTCAGACATGTCATGTGCTGTCAGCTGGGTTGAAACAAGGGGGATTGAAATCCAGGGGCTCTCCACTTGTGCTTTGCTGATTAGCTCAAGCTCAACACTTGCTACACAAGTTCCAGTTAAGATCTTGCTTGTGTCTGGAAGGCTGAGGCAGAAGCAGAGGTATTCTTCTTGCCAAGTATCTCTAGGTGTGGCCGGTGACAGGAAAGAGAGAGACTTGACTTCTGGCAATAGCAAATTCTAATATGACATAACAAATTGTTGTGGTTTAACCCTAGTCAGCAACTAAGCACCACACAGCTGCTCACTCACCCTCCCCCCCCCGAGTGGGATGGGGGAGAGAATCGGAAAAAAAAAGTAAAATTTGTGGGTTGAGACAAAGACAGTTTAATAGGACAGAAAAGGAAGGAAAGATAATAATAATGATGATGATGATAAGATGCAAAACAAGTGATGCACAATGCAATTGCTCACCACCCACTGACCAACACCCAGCCAGTCTCCGAGCAGTGATCGCTGCCCCCCGGCCCACTCCCCCCAGTTTCTGTACTGAGCGTGACGCCATATGGTATGGAATAGCCCTGTGGGCAGGTTGGGTCAGCTGTCCTGGCTGTGCCCCCTCCCAGCTCCTTGTGCCCCTGCCAGAGCACGGGGAGCTGAAAAGTCCTTGACTAGTGTAAACACGTCTTAACACACTGATGTTTTAGTTGTTGCTATCAACATTATTCTCATACTAAATCCAAACACAGCACTATGCCAGCTACTGGGAAGAAGATTAACTCTATCCCAGCTGAAAGCAGGACAGCGTTCCTACCTTTGTATCATCCAATAATTTTGTTAGGATATTCCCACTTTTTGTTGTAAAAGATTATTGGAAATAAGATCAGTACAAACATTGTTTTGTAGGTAGGCAAATTTCTGTAATATCCATCTAATTAAAGAAATTCATCAAATGTCCAAGGTGTAAGGAATGAGTTAGTGTCCTTCTTCAGGATAGATATTTTATGATAGGTATGACAATTCAGAAAACAGGATATCTATAGATAGAGTTATGGACTGGTCTTAGACTGCAGAGATCCTCAGCAGCTTGGTAACTGAAGTAAAATTTAATTCATGTGCCTGCAAGCAATACAGTCATGCATTTAAGAGCATAAATGTCACAGGTATCACATTTGCCTTATAGAAATCCAGCAAGATGCTCACTACAAAGATACTGCAGCATTGTAACTGTTAAATTTCCTAAGGATATTTATATTCAAACAGAACGCACACTTTTATGCGAAATAGCTTGGCCTGTCGCCCCTTGTGTTGATCAGCTCTAAAGAAATATCCACAAAATGCAGCTTTTCCAGGTTAAAGGCAAAAATATGTGTGAAACTTAGAGTAGTTAAACAGATATTTTGTCTCAAGAATCACTGCCTCTGAAACCACAGATTAATGAATATGATGAGGTAAGGTACAAAGGGCTAAAGGTGGCATGAGAGAAATGCACAAGATAAGAAAATGTAATTATTTTTTTGTTTCCCTCTTTCTCCCCTCCCCTTGCTCCTCCCTAGGTGACTCTTACAGCAGTAGCCCAGACAGCACTCCCATGGGCAGCATTGAATCTCTCTCTTCTCACTCCTCTGAGCAGAACAGTAGTACCAAATGTGCGCCCTCGCAGCCCAGGGAGAAATCGGGAGGGATTCCATGGATTGCCTCTCCCCCTTCTTCTAATGGCCAGAAGAGTTCAGGCCTCTGGACTACAAGTCCAGAATCCTCATCAAAGGAAGATGCAACCAAAACAGATGTGGAGTCAGACTGCCAAAGTGTAGCTTCTGTCACTGGACCAGAAAATGCCTCTCCACCAACAGACCTGACCAAAAAGAGTTCTTACAGTCTGTCTGGGCTGAAAAGGTCTTCAGCATCTTCCCTCAGATCAATTCCATCAGCTGAAGGTAATTTCCAAGGTCTTTTAGGACAGCAGTGTTTACACTGAGGCATCACAAAGTAAGAGCTGCATCTGAAAGCTAACAATATCCATTAATCTTTTATGTTTTTTTTAATTTTTGTGGCATGTTCAGTTTTAAAACTGTCTGAAAGGCTGTTTCTTCTCTTAGAAAGTACTTTCTCTGCCTATTTTGCTTCTTTAAAAAAAAAAAAAAACACAACAACAAAAACTTCGCTTTGCATGTTATACATGTTGTGAAACAACTTCAAATTAGCTTTAATATTCCCTACAATTTGGTTGTTTTCTTTAGGTAACAAAAGCTGCAGTGGATCTATACAGAGCTTATCTTCAACAGATACCAAAGATACACCAAAGGCTCCACCAAACCCTGATTTGCCTCCCAAAATGTGCAGGAGATTAAGATTAGATACTCCATCAAGTAATGGCTATCAAAGACCAGGATCTGTGTAAGTCATCAAGTCCCTTTGGTGATTTGTGTTGTTAGTGTTGTCTGCTATAAAGTGATCCCGTAGAGCTACATAAGTAGTTGAAAAAGCATTCATGAATACTTGATTTGAATGTTTCTGTATTTGTGAATTATTTATCTAGCTTCATTAAAATTGTAAACAAAGGAGACATGGCACAGTCTCTTAAGTCAGTTGAAAGACTCCCATTGACTTCATTAGACTACAGATAAGGTCTATAATAAATGTATCTTTGGAATGTGATTAGTATTGCTATCTCTGGTTCTTCTGGAATTTAATGTCTCAAGGAGCATAAAAGCTACTTACTGTCCATGCCGTTATGTCAAGATCATCATTAGATCTCATTTGTGTAAGTCCAAAATTGGAGAAAGGGAAAAAAAAAAAAAAACACCCAAACTTCTGCTCTGAAATTTCTTCAGTTGCTGCATGTTAAATAGTTGATAACTTTGGGTTTTTTCTAACAGCTGAGGGTTTTTTTGGGGGGGAGGTATTTTGAAAGGAGGTTAGTTCTAAGCAATTGAGGTTATAATTTAGCTTGTTGAGACTCAGGTTAGCAATGTTTCTCACTGCATAAACTTACAAGTCAGAAGATCTTTGCTGTAGTCATGACTTTGACCCAGAATTTCTCTGTCCCCATGAACAAGTGATTTCTAGATTTGCAGAGCACCAAGAAGTTCTCTAACTACTGCAGGACTCCATTCAGCCTCTCCACTTTTTAAACTGGAAGGGATCGCTGTAGTCATTTCACAGACTGTTGTGTCTTAAACAGAGAATGCTGCACAGCTCAGAGTTCCAGCATGATAGTGACAGACTGGCAGTAAAAGCATTTCCAATATATCTATTGGCCATCTGTGAATAGAATTTTAAATATAAGGTGTTGAGATTTCTCTTGCTGACTCGGCGAGGCACTAGAGCATGTGGAAGTCAGGCCCCAGCTGGGTCATTGCCCTTAAGAATTCTGCTGAATAGGGACTTAAATTCAGCTTTTGAATTTCCTCTCTTTCTCTAAGTGAATAATTAAAACCTGTTTCTCTAAGTGAACAATTAAAACATTTTTTAAAAATGTGTCCATGTCTTCAGAAGATTAAAAGTGAAGTTAGTCTGTGTGGTTTATTAATGGGCAAAGTATAAAGCAAGGTGGTGCTTTATTTTCAGAGTGGCTGCAAGAGCCCAGTTGTTTGAA
The DNA here is from genome assembly GCA_013400535.1 of Scopus umbretta. Taxonomy (NCBI): domain Eukaryota; kingdom Metazoa; phylum Chordata; class Aves; order Pelecaniformes; family Scopidae; genus Scopus; species Scopus umbretta. The sequence goes on from VZTL01063923.1 coordinate 64,331, forward strand.
AGTGCTGGTTCACTTAAACAAGTTTCTTCAGGACGGTAAGTGCTTCACAGTATGTAACAATTTGTAAAATCCTTTCTGTTTTGCTGGCTTCAAAGACTGAAATAGAAGTGTTGGAGCTTTGTTCTGTGTCTTTTGGACAGCATCATGTGACATGCAAAATTTTTGTGGTTTATTAAACTCATCCTTGCTCCAGAAGAAAACGAAATCTAATAGAGAATACCAGCCTATCTGGCTATTCTTTCACCTGGGGGAATGGCAGTGAGATGCTCAGGTTAGTGATCTGCTTAAGGACACAGCTACAAGAGTAAATTAATAGGATTTAAATTAGGATGAGGGTGCTTTACTTATTCCATACAGCTGTTTGTATACACATGCTTTCAGCAGAGTAGCAAACATGCTAATCTATGGTAATTTGCTCATGTAGGCAAGTCCTGAGTAACAGCTGCTCTAGAAAGTTCAGGATTAACTTGATCAGGATTCCTGTCTTTTCCATAACACCTTCCATGCTTCAGTATCTGTCTGGAGAAACTGTTGCCCTTTCTTCTCAGTAGTGTGCAGCAGGAATTACTAACATTTTCTTTACACTTGCATGTATTTATTTGGTGTATTTGATTCATTCTTGTATTAATTTAGAATGTTCTGAGGAGTGTCTGTCTAGGAAGCAGTATCTTCCATACATTACTAAATGGCCTACAATTAATAGGCTAAGGCAGATAGTCAAAGAAATGGATGTGCAAAAAAAAGTCTGTCTCTCTTTTCATGGTCCCTGCATTCCATCAATTTACTCACTGATACCAGGATCTGTCAAGCTTACTGGAACTGTCAAGCAATAGAAAAAAATAAAATAAAATGTTAATCCACAAATCCAAAAGTAGTAACCTAAAGTAGCACAGCTGTAAGCAAAGACGCCAACATGTGCTGAGATGTGCGGCAGTGGAATATGGCTGTCCTCTCTGACAGGTCTAGCAAGGACAAGAAAGAGAAAGCTGATCTGCAAAGGCCCACTGATCTTGTTAGAGAGAAGCAGCTTACATGAATCAAGGCTGTTCTTCTTTTTTGTAGTACATGAACTCTAAGGTGACCAAAAGGAGGGTGGCGGGGGGGGAAGGGAGATGAAAACAGCAGGGCATTAATTTAAAGAAGAAAAGTGTAAGTGAAGAGATTGAAATGTTCTTAAGCCGGTGCCCTAAGCTGAGAGCAATGACTGCTTCAGCAGTCCTGCATCATTTCACCTCCACCACTGTTCCTTTTCTTATTTTGTATTTCTCCCTTCTTGTAAACTCTCCCCTGTTGTTCCCTCAGAGCCTGTGCCACCTGTATCTGTATATAAAAAGCATGTAAGAAACAAAAATCTGTCAAAGGAAAAATGTAGCAGTTCGATAATGGATATGGAGAGCAGATAACAAAGCTGAAAACGCTGAAAGGCTTAATAGCTACTCTACTTCAGCCTTCCTAAGAAAGCAGAAGAGCAACAGTAACAAGGAGAATGGAGAATGAGAGGTCAGCAGGTAAAATGAGGAAGAAATAAGAAGCAGCTCATCTGTTCTTGAAGTGCTGCTCAAGTTTGAGTAAAATTTTGCAATTCAGAGCCAGCTTTTATTTATCTCTCATTTTATTTACCTTCATGTTATGAACATGAAGGCTGAATTAAGACTTTTGGATAGTCTTTTTTTGCTCTGAAGTATGTAGAAATCATGGTAATTACATCTTGATCCACTCAGTAGAAAGGCCTCTGAGTTCATAACTCTCCTATCTAATAAATATATGCAGGACAGAGTGTAAGAGAAACTATTTTTCAGCTGTTTGGTTTGATACCAGAAATACGCAAGTCAAGATAGTGTTGAACTCTGTGAAGGAGTAATTTACCCTGCTAAAAATAACTGGTTTTGAAATTTTAAGCTACTGCTTACCTATGCATTATAGTATCTAAGTAGCTTCATTCCTACTTGAAGCATCTGCTGTCTGCTGCAGTCATTTAAAAGCCACAGGTGTTGTTGACTGCATGTAGTCAAGCAAAATAGTTTATGATCTGATGAGTACTGACCCTGTGACTGCTCATGTAAGTTTATCGTTATGGGCTCAGAACAAACATGCTAAAAAGTAGGGAAAGGGAAAACACATTTTTCCTCATCTGGAGTCTATCCAGTAAAGTCACGGAAAGAAGGAAGTTCTGGGAAATGTGGGTACCATTTTCTGAAGTTTCTTTTTTCTCTGCACTAAACAATGTGAATCACACTCTTCGCAGATTATTAGTATCATCTTAAGAGAACCATAATAGATGATGGTGATGTTATCACATGCTTTTTAACAAACAGCCTTGTTTGTAGGGAGGAGAGCATTTACACCGTAAGTAAGAATATCCATTTTCATAATTGCACACAAAAAAAAAGGCCCAGGAACCTGCCAACCCTTTTCGTTGCTAATGCTTCTAGCTGGATAAAGTTGAAGTGAGTAATAACTAATATAAGAACCTAAGTAATCAAACCAAGTGTGGAGGCAATAACCAGGGGCTTGAAAATTGCTCCAGAATTATGAGTAAATATTCATAGAATCTGTCTCTCATTATTTCATCACACACAGTTTGTAGATAACATTGGGATGTAATTACTCTGTGTCAGAAGCCAACTGGTGGGAAGAATCTTGTAATTCATGAGCTTTTGAGAAACTGACTTCTTTGTACCTTGTGTTTGTGTATCTGTCTAAGTGTCAAATGCTGGGAAGCTTTCTCTTTGCAGAACTGAGCAAGTCAGAGTCCATGTTTTCTTGCCTTCTTTTTACTTTTAAGGTAAACAAACTTGGAATAGGTAAAATTAGAAGCTGAGAACAGAATAGTTTAGTAGACATAAGAGACTATAGGAGAAAATTGCATTTATTTTTCTTAACTTTTTCTAAGGGCGCTAAAACCCAACATATTTCAAGAATAACTTAAATAATTCTGCCTCACATTTAAATATTGCTGTTCTATTTTATTATTGCCTTAGATGTTTTTGATCACAGTATTACTCAGATGTCCCATTCTTAACATGTAAAACTGGCTTGATAGTCATGCCACTAAGTAAAATTAGGTTTGAAATCATCCCTGTGCTTTAGTAAATTCATTAGCAATTATCGTATATTCATTGCAACTATTATCATTATTACAGTTACTCTACTGTTTTATATGTGTAAAATCCATGATTATGCCACATGGGAAATAGCCGTCTTGTGAGACTGTTACTGACCTGGGTCAGTATAATTAGAACATCTGTAGTGCTCTTTGTTATCTTGACTTTGAGGAAAAATGATCTTGAGATTAAAGCATCCAATTCTGGTTTATGTGTGACCTTCGGTAAAGTCATCTAATCTCCTTCTGTATATTTTTCGTATATATTAAGTAGATTATTATGTATAAATTTGTATGTGTTATGTAATGAAACTTCATACCTGTCTTTTCAACTGTAGATGGCAAGTTCTTCATATCAGTAGGCACCAAGGATTTGTCTTGGAAAGATGCTAAATGGAGCAGTCTGCACCAACCAGAAAGGGAGCTAACATTTGAGCAAAGTAGGCAAAGAGGGGATCCAGTGCTTATGTTGTTCTAGTTAGCAGTGGGGATGTATCCAGAATGACAGTACTGAGAGTTAGAAGTGTTTTCAGCATCCTGAAAATAAGGTGCCCTTGGATATTGAGGGCACGACTCAAAATTCTTGACCTCCTCTGGAAATTTTAGCCTGAGAGTCTAACCCTTGATGAGTCAGTTGTTTACTTAAGATGAAGGCAAAACACACCACTTGGTCTAATCATAAATCAGCTTCAGAGCTTTTTCTTCAGAGGGAGAAATCAATTCTGGAAAGCTCACACATACAAACTTGGGAATGTGTCCATCCACATGTCATCCATTTAGAGATTCAAATGAATGCTGGTGTGCTAGTACTGATTGGCACCAGGGTGTGAGGCCAGGGTAGAGAATACCCTCTACTCCTTTTAGGAAGTCTGCCCCTGCTTAACCTCACCAGGGGGGTGTGGAACTCCAAAGGTGAAGTGCCATGGGCCCCACTGGCAGTACACAGAATAAAATAGAGTTCTTATGCTAATGCTTATGATGTGGCACTATTATTAATCTAACTTAAGACTCTGTTATCTCACTGTTTTGGGAGGAAAGACAAAATAGATTAGATGTCACTTGCATATACACCGTCTCAGAAAGTATGGTAGAAATTTTAAACTTTACGACAGGTCACATACTGTGTCATTGAGAGAAATCCTGGCTGGAAGGAAAGCTGAATCAGTAACGCCCTATCACATCATACAAAGGTGAAATAATCAACAAGTTTATCTTCATTTGGTATAATGTGGGTTTCCAATAAGTTTAAAGAAACTCACAAAAACTGATGGATCATATAAAAATTGCTTTAAGTATATAAATTAAAGGAAAGTTATTAGGTGAAGCGCAGGAATCCAGAGAGAACTCCAAATTTCCATCTTCTTGTTCAATCCTTCATTTTGTATTTTGTGGAATCATAGTGCTAGAAGCCGTATCAAGAGGTGACCTAATCTGTCCTCCTTCTCTGGATAGAATCATTACATATATAACTAGTTCTTTTACAGGTATCTGTCTAGTGGCTTTTTTAATTTATTTTTTTTAAATGAATTTTTTGTAATGGGAATTCTTTAATTTGGGGATTCTCCAATTCTTGGCAGTTCCAGTGCTTTGCTCTTCTAACCAATAGAGGGGTCTTCCAGCTACAGATTAAGAGATACAAACTTAGCTGTCTACCTGTAGGTGTTTTCTTGTCAGGTATTATTTAAGGAAGTATTTTGTTGAAGGTTTTGCTGCAGGCAGTGGAACCTGGTGAGCCATTTGTTGCACTCTCAAGTAGGCATCTACTGTAGCAGAAGCCAGGCCTGGGGGGGTCTGTGGAGGCAGGCACATAGGTTTTTTATAGACATCTAACAGGCTGAAGTTGAACAGACACCTAGTTTAAATCTCCCTTTCTGAAATTTAAATCTATGTAAGTCCTTTTTGCACTCAGCCTGGAGAACAGATTTCTCTGTTTCTGTCTCATATTTACCTCCTATGTATTATTTTCTTCAGTAGACTGATCAACTATATTTTCTCACAAGTCATGTTTTTAGACTTTTAATGATCACTTTTGAATTGTCTCCAGGCAGTCCGTCACTTGCTTCATGCAATATGCTCAATTCAAAACTCATTTGAATGACAACTTCAACTAGCATGAAAGATACTTTAAAAGTTATAAACTATATACCTCTCTCAACCTCTAAGTAGGATGTTGGTCTTTTTCTGCAATAACATGCTTGTTAACTCCAGTAAGCTTGGAGTTAGTCTGCTATAATTCTACTCTTCTGAACTACTGTGTAACTAGTCATTACCATCCTGTATTTGTGCAACTGATTATTCCTACTCTTCCTAGGTTTTAATTTCATGTCTATATACATCTTTCCTTGTTATCTCATTTATTGCAAGCCTGTATTTTTTACTTTCAGACAAGCGAAAGCCATGTATTCCTGTAAGGCTGAGCATAGTCATGAGCTGTCTTTCCCACAGGGGGCAATATTTTCCAATGGTAAGATATGTTTCACTTTCTCTTTTTACATAAAAAAATATAAAAAGCTGAACTGTATCCACAAGTTAACAGAGTGTAATTCTATTTTCAACTCTCAGTTTTTGCCCTGATTTTTCAATTGCTCTTGAATAAACATTATCTAATATATGAATATTACATTATATTAATGAATATTATGAATATATGAACCATATATAGGATCTTTCAGCAGTGTTAATTTATTGTAAATATGTTTTGTTTCACTGTTTTGGGTTTGTTTGTTTGTTCGTTTGTTTTTTTGCAGTGTATCCATCAGTGGAACCAGGCTGGTTAAAAGCAACTTATGAAGGCAAAACAGGACTCGTTCCTGAGAATTACGTTGTCTTCCTCTAGTAATCGTTAATGGACAGCAATATCTTCATGGTATCCATGGTAACAAATAATAAGCACTATGATTTTTATCTGACACAGATATGGGATCAGCCCGTTAGCTGAGCGGTAGATTTCCTTCAGATACTGCAGCTGCAGGTTACACAGCTCCCTATCAACGGAACAGAATGTAATGAAACAGTTAACAGTTTCTGTACTGAAGACGGTACTCTGTTTAAATAACTTCCATTGTTTGCAAAAGGTTGTCCTGTTCTTCTTTAATGGGTAAGGATCACTAGAGCAATAAAATCAAAAAAAGTTGCCATTTAGCTGCAGACCTTCAGGTCCTAGGATGTTGCTCACAGAAGTGTGAAATTTAGAGGCAATGCACTCTATGACGTTTCTTGCAATCTATAGTTTCTAATATGGAAATTTGTGGGCTTTTCATAATGTAAAGAATGCTTCTCTTGTGATCTGAATTCTCCCTTAGAAAACTTTATTCTAACATTAGTCCTAATCATTTCAAATAAGAAATGTTTTCCATAAATCAGAAGTTTAAACTTCTGTTAGTCATTGAGATACTACAATATGTTATAGAATTTATGCAACTGATAATGAAATCAGTTTATACACTGCCTGAGCAGTAAGTGCTCATTCAAAATGTGATATTTTTCATGAATGTTTCATTCAAATACTTCTTAGATTTATTTCCTCCTTTCTATATCAGTACAGATAATATTAACAACTTTTATTTCTATGACACCTGTCATCGGGACGATATTCTCAGTGTACCTCAGAACAACAGCTGTAGAAAAAGAGGTGCTGAATCTGGAATGATTGGTAGAAATGTGAACAGTGAAAAAACAACAGTATGTTTTGAAACCTGAGATAAATTGGAACTGAGTCCTTTTCCAACTTTTTCCATTGCAAATAAGACAAATGGCATGTGAAGTAGCTAATTTTATTAAGCTATGAATGCTGAAAGCTCCATGTAGCAATAAAAATATTTAGTTTTATTTCTCCTGACTTCTGCTAAACTACTTGACAAAGATTTCTCCCCTTCCACAGAATAAAAAAGCCTTACTTTTCAAAGGTTTTGTAAAGACCCATTGACTGCTTCTGGTAGGACGGAAAAAAAACCAAACAAACCCAAACTCAAAAAAAAACCTGAAACCATAAGGAGCTTTCTAAATCTGAGCATCCTTCCTGCAGACCTTGAAGGAAAACAGGCACTGTTTCCTTGGCTACTTACCATGCCCAATTGAAAACCAAGATATTTAAGCTCCATGTTAGTAATTCTTCAGCATTAGTGCTACAGAAAGAATTCACTGTTTCATAGACCTGTCCAGGCTTAGTTTCATAGACCTATCAAGCTTAGTTCTTTCTTCAGTAGCAGAAATAAATATATAAATCTTGTTGATTTCCACGTTGTACACTACTTCAAGAAAGTTTAAGGAAGACCAACTGCTAGGACTAAAAACATCAGTGATCTTTCAATGGCTTCTCTTTTCTTTCCATAGGCTTTTTCTTGTTTAAATTAGAAAATAAGACCTATTGCCAACATAAAGAAGCACATCAGAACCTTCTTTACTTGTATGTAGTGCACGATTTCTGCAGAGCAATTCTGTGTTGGAATTCAGGCTGGTGGCAAAATCCTGCAGGATCCTTCTCCTCGCTAACTAAAGTATCAAGTGGCAATCAGGGAAGGAGAGAGTCTGTAAGAGCATCCTCCCAGAAATGGTCTCGCTTTTCCAAGGGGTAGTCTAGGCAAGACTGACTGCAGGCAGTTGAGGACAGACCCCTTGAATCAGTGACTGAGTGATCTGGCTTCTTTCTTCACTCTAAACAGTTTTGTTTAAGTCCCAAATCATGTCTCGCTTCACCTTAAGACCAGACTGTGTTCAGTGCATTGTGATGAAGGGGGTCTTTCTCATCAGATTGAGCATTTCTTACTTTTAAGGCAAGCCAAGATTTCCTAGTGTAAGCTATGCCTGAAACTGCTATTGCCCTGAGAAGATGAACATGGTTTTGGTTGTGTTTTTGCTGTATTTCACAATCCAAAATCTGCAGGATGTCAAAAGGCCTTCCTCTGGTGACCTCCCCAGGAGCAGAAAGCAAGGCGGAGCTTTGAGCAGAGGCTGGAGGCCCAGTGCATGTCTCACAAGCAGAGAAATGCAGTGGTCTGGGAGAAAAAACAAACAAAACACCACTTCTGTCTGTTGCACTAGGGTCAGTGGCAAACGGACCTTTGTTGAACATCTTTTGATGACCTCTTATACCTCTGAGGAGAAATGTAATTGCTGTGAAATTCTTGAGGAATGGTGAAATAGAAAATGCTTGCTCTTATTTGCTTTGCTTTAGCCTGGTTTAGAAAGAAGGAGGCGAGGGAGCTAACCTTAGGTAATCTCGCCGCCTGTGTGTATGTCTGGGTATTCTCCAATATTATGTTTTGAAACCAGCTGATTTGAGTGCAAGCTAGAGACTCAAAGTTCATTAAAAATTTTGTAAAAATGCAAAGTTCAGTTAACAGATTAAGTAAGTGGAGTCTGTAAGTGCTGAGGGAAAGATTGTAGAAAGACCTGGAGGAATCCCTGTGGAGGAGGTGTTCTGTCTGTTCCCATGCACTCATCTCACATTAGACACCAAATTGAATTGCAGAAGGAAACTTCATAAGAAACTGGATCCCATTCACTCTGCTGCTCACAAAACAAATCCGTATTTTCCTCCGTAAGACTCTGCACTTTTTCAGGCCCTTCTTCTTCCTTCAGCCATGACAATCACGTAAATAATTTTAAAGTAGTTTAGCTTTTTAAAATGGCATTTCCATCTGAAAAAGGTTATGCCTATTCTTAATTACAGTCAACCGCTCACTCTCAGTGGGATGAGTAAGGTTTCGTTTTTTGAAGTATTTTATGTTCTTTCTATTCCTCTCTTCTGTGGTACATAACAAGCACTTTCTGTATAATCTCACTGCTGGGTTGTGGATGCTCCAGCTCTTCCCTGACTTTCCAGGAGGGAGTTGATCTCTACAAGAAGCTATACAATCAACTGGAAAGTTGAGTAACTAGGTGATCAAAGACTGAAATGGGGGAGAGGGCAGCACCAAAGCTTGTCTGATGATGATATTCTCAGGCCTGACCAAAATTCTTCTGATAATTGCAAAGGATCAGAACTCCATATAACATTTAAATTAAGATACAATACCTTGATAGTGCCTTACAAGAAAATTAGGCAAGCTGAACTAAATTAGTTCATAGTATTGGTTTATTGTTTTTTCTGAAAGTCATATTCACTCTACAAGCAAAGGTTGCGCAATTTTTTTAATTATAGTTGTTATTATCCTTCCTAAAAGGATGAAGCAGGTTTTTTTCCAAATATCACTATAGAACTCAAGGTAGATGATGCATTGTGATTGCTCTTTGTCTTGTGGAAATCCGTGTTTTTTTCTTTGTTAAACATTTTGATACATGTTGCAGCACAACATGAATCAAATTAATAGTGTGAAGGACTGATATATTGTATGATAAATATGTAAAGTATATTAATATTTTATATTCACACTTTTTATTAAAGATGAAAAAATATTTTTGGTGTAATTCCTATGAGTTCAATATTAAAATGTCCTTGCCATATTTTGGCATTTAGAGTTCTATGTAACAAAACTCTTAAATTAAACCATAGCTATCACTTATGTCCCTAACTAATCTATAAAGTTCATTGTTCGATTATTTCTGGAAAAGATGATGCACAGATTTGCTGACCAGTGCTACTCTATGATAGTAATAGTAACTTATTTTTCTTTTATATATTTTCTGGTGCTAATCTCTATTCTTTGCCTGTAATTGCATTGAATTGTAACGTGCCTTTAGGAAAGACATGTTAGGAGAGGAAAGTTGCAAAATTCAGCAGTTCAGAACAATAATTACAACCAAAAAAAAAGCATTGTATGGCAGCAATTGGGGTTTTTTTGCTGTTACATTTCTCCAGTGGTCTATTTTCTACTTAATAAGATTGCATCAGAATAAATAATGAAACTAAAAAGCATATTGTTCTTCATAGTTCTTTTCCTAAGGCAGCAGTTTGTGCAATTTTGCATTGAGCAGCAAGAAGAGAAATCCCGGCAGGGGAGCACATCCTCCAGGCTGGGGTGGATCTTCTCTACTGATGGAAACTCACAAAGCTCTAGTGAAGTCAAAGACAGACCTTTGGCAATTTATAGCATGGGTTTGCTGGCCAGAAGCCCCCAGAAAGTAGATGGGAGTATTCTGTTAATGGGGTAACATGTGATACAGCTTGGCGTTATCCTTTCTTTCAGCAGGGTGCACTGCCTGAATCAGTCAGTTACGGGAGATCAAGCTGTAGGCGAAGTTCAATCTTCTTCTTTGTGGTCACACAGAGCCCTGACGGCCGCTGCTGCCGCAGCCCTTCCAGTTACTGCTCATGCAAAAGTCTCATCAGGCTGTTGCAGTACAAGTTGGGAGGTCTCTTTTTTTGGATAAGATTTCACATGGGCTTTGGGAGTTTGTTTTGTTTTGTTTTAATAAGGTGCTTGGTATCCAAACAGCTACTAATTCAATGTTGTAATTCAGTCACTGAAGATCATAGCATTGTTTTTCTTGTCCTGTATGTGGCAGTATTTAATAAGCCATCGGATCATCCTTGTTATTTTAAGTATAGGGAATGGTGCTTCAACCCTTGGACATCTTGGCGAAAGGCTATTCTGCATCTGAGCTTTTCGCAAGTGTTTTATTGGGAATTGTCATTAAAGTTCTGGCACTAAAGATAGCACCATGACCTCAGCGCTGCAAGGGTTTGTGTTACAGCAAAGGGCAAAGCAGCTGAACAGGGCACACGGATAGTTTCAATTTGCAATCATATTTATGACAATTTTGGAGGTATTAGAGTTTATAGGGGTTACTTTAGATACTATATGGTATTTTAATAGGAAAGTATATACGATCAATAACTATATATATTTAATAAAGTCCTACTAAATTATCTTATTGAACTCTCTGTTTATTTTGTAGTGTGGTTTCAATAATTATCTGCACTCTGTATATATCTACATGTAAATAGCTGGCATGACATGCATAAGCTGACTTGCAGGCATAATTCTATATTGTACTTTACACTGTATTTCACAAATTTGAAAAAGCGTTTTTCAAAATAAAAAGCCTTTCTACATGAACTGATTTCTTTATTGTTTTTAAATTTGGGCTCTGGTTCAGCCTCTTTTTCTTTCTTTTATGCCACTTTCATCCATACCTGCATTTTTCAATGAATTTTCACCCACGAGGATGCTTTACATAGAGGACGTGGCTCCTAACGTTGAGCAATGGGCATGTGTATGAATACTAGACAGTAGTGTGTCACCTGCTGTCCTGGTCATGTGGAATTCTCCAAGGATGGGCTTTTGAGGAAAAGAAAACTACAACTTGGCATGCTAGGTAAGAAGCAGCACAGCCCTGGTATATCAAAACATGGTTGATGAGGTCTTTGCACCTGAAAATTAGCAGGTGGGCGGCTTGCGGGAGGGGGTTTGGTGACCTGCTTCCAACAGCACGGCCTGTGAGGGAAGTAACATGAGTGGAGTGGTTTCTGCATGTTTCCCTGCGTCCCTTTCCTAGCATTTCTCCAAGGCTTTTTCCCTCAGGGACCTGCAGCTTTTCTAGCCATCAGCAGGGAGTTGCTCCTGTTGCCAGCTGTGCCCCCGGCAAGGGGAGCTGTGGGGCGGCCTGCCTCGCCTTTCTCCTGAGGGGACTCCAAAAGCCCGAGAGGCTTTTATACCCCTGAAACAATCAGGCTTTGTTACGATACTAACTAAAGATAACTTATTTCTCTTAAACAAGGAAGATCAAGCCGGCCAGCTGATAAACTCGCTGTTCACTGTGCAGTTAGGCTTGGATATTGCAGAAAACTGCTGCGCCGGACCCAGGGAAGACGGGTCGGGCCCCCTCCAGCCTGGCGGCCCACTGCCTGCCCCGGGCTGCTGCTGGCTCCTGCCGGCCTCCGCTCCTGCCTGCGGGCCCCGGGCTCGCCTGAGCCCCCCCGGGCTGCCTGCCTGGCCCGGGGTGCTGCACCTGTGACTGCTCCGGGGGACATCGGATGTAGGTGCAAACAAAACATAGATACTGTGGCCATAAACAAATGATGAGCTAGGTGGAGAAGCAAAACAACACGGACCCGGTGGAGAAACAGTCCTTCCCTTGCATTGCTTTCTAACACCTGCTCCTAAGTGAAACTTCCTTACACTTCCCAGCTCTGCCTGCTTGAAGATTTTAAAGATGAGTCTTCCGCTTCCAGGAATCAAAAAGTCACCTGCAGCCTGCGGTCGCCAAGCGTGACCTGCGCCTTGCTGAGGCCCCAGCACCCCGTGCAGCCCAGGGCCAGGGAGAAGGAACGGTTCCCTTGCCAGGGACCGAGGGACACATGGGCTGGCGGAGCCGCTTTGGGCTGTATCAGCTCTGCCGGAAAAGCCTGAGAAGGAGAGGGGCTGCCACAAGGGTGTTCAGAGCTGAGCTGTAACTTACTGCCCTTACAGCTTACCGAACTACACCCAAGGTGGGCTGCGACAATTACAATCTAAGCTGTCACCCGGAGGAAACACCTGTGACTGAACCTGTCACCACTCATCCGCGAAACGCTCCCCAGCGCCATGGGGACTTCTGGAAAGAAGGTAAACCCAAGGGCAGCAGCGCAGCTGTGCGCGGATGCCAGGAGATACCTGACCTGCCCTGCCGCTCTCTTGTTGGGACAGGTTGGGGGTAGATCACAGAATCGCAGAATCATCCATCTCAGCCTGCGCCTGCACCCAGTATCAGCCGGCACGGTGACTGCTCGGCCCGGGGCCAGCGCGTACGGCTTGCTTCACCTCTGCTCCTCTCGAGGACCACGAAAGCGTGCGTGGTTAGAGCTGCTGCAGATGCCCAGCTCTGCGTAGTGGGTAGGCATAAGGGGAAATGAAGAACATGTGCGTTTTGATAGTTCGCCAAAAATGATAGCTCATCATCGGTTTTATGTTAAAAATCTGATTTATTTTTTCCTATTAGAGTTTTCTGCCCTTTTCCATGGGGATGCAGGCTCCTTGGCTTTCAGATCCTCTAATCTGCAGGAGTTTAACACAGAATAGTTTGGGGTCTAGACTAAGCCCTAAAATAGATCTCATCACTCATTTTCCCAGTGTCTATAGGGCCATTTTACTTGGCATCACACAATAACTAAGGTTTTTCTCTGTTTCTGGGAAACAAATGTTCTGGCTTGCTATATGTTGACATTTAAGTGAACATCTAACTGTAAAGAGACAAACTCAGGTCAAACTAACTCAGTGTTACTGTATTATCAGTGAACTGAAAACTCCCAAGGGATGGGACACTACCTGTGTTTCTTAGCAGAAAGGGTGATGAGGGACTTCGTTATGTGGGTGCATTAAGGCACCTTACAGCACATGATTCTCGTCTGTTTGGAAAAGCGGATCTCCTGGTCTGCAGGCTTTGCTGCTTGATAAGCCTACGACCGTGGACTGTAGAGCAGTTGACTTGTGGAATAGTTGTGGTATGAAATGGAGTGAGCCGCGGCAGTGCGGAGCCCCCGCAGTGCTCGGCCGAGGGGAAGCAGGCTGCGAGCCCCCCACGCTCGCAAAGAGGAGACATTTCAGCGATGCAAGGAAATGGCATAGGTGGAGACGGAGCAGGCTGCAGAGTCAGTCCAGATCCCGGTTGGGAACGTTTTCTCATGAACTGGGCATGGTTCATTCCTTCAAAACCTACCTGCCTCTCTAACAAACGCAAACACTATGCTTATTAAATGTGGTAAATAAGGTATTTGCACTTTTGTCTTTTAAAATTTTATTTCACATTTATAAAGCTTTTCCTGTGTAATTTGGATTAAACACTGATATGGAAAGAAAGTATTGAAAAATATTCTTGGCTTCTTTTGCAACGGTTGGCTGCTTTTCTATTGTATTTATGGCAACAAGCTCAAAAGCTGAACTAGCCTAGAGCAAGTGCCTTTGCCAAAGATCATGGTGTGCTTTTTAATGTAAACATGCAAGGATTCATGGGAACATTGAGTGACCTCCACAGCCGGTACAGAAAGGAGTCTTAATTCACTTGAAAGTACTTTGGTAATTGGAATACATCTTTCTGCCAGTATAATTGAGGAGCTGATTAGTTAGACTTAGCACGGGTGTATTTCATTTAAAATTACTGTTAATGGCCCTCCGGTGCCCTTAGAAGGGATTAGAGTCCCATCTGAATGAAAAACATCAGCGATTTATTTTTGTTGATGGTCATTGCTTTTCTCTCATTACAAAAAAAAAAAAAACCAAAAACCAACCCACTTCAAAGGGAAAGGTGGCTTACCTGAATTGTGGGTACTTTCAAACCGAGATTTGAAACGGTGTGCTTCGCACTATGACGGCCACGAGCTCTGCCCCACCAGCAGGCCAGGGGCTGAGGAGGGGTGGTGGGCTCGGGGGGGGTGGATGGAGGGCATGCAGCATGCCCCAGCGCAGCACGGCTCGCAGCAGGAGGCACGGGTTCCAGCCAGGCTCATCTGGGGGCTCTATAGTCCAGGCATGACCATACGCTCATGGCATCGCTAGGGAAACGGCAGCATGCTCCGCAAGCAGGCGAGATAGCCGCACGGTGGGAAGCCTCATGAGAAACCTTTCAGAGGACAATTCACAAAGCCGGGCGGAAGAAAGATAAGAAACCTGAGCTTGATCAATCTATACAGTGTTCCTCCAAATAAATTAACTGGCGTACGGGATACAACTGGTTCCTAGAATGAAGCAAATGCTGTTTGCAAGGACCTCACGAGAAGGTAACAAAGATTAGGGTTTCAGCGTGCCTGAGCTGGGAAGCTGAGCACAAAGCGCTGGAAATGGAGGCTGTGAAAGCAGCGATGATTTGAGAGTCCTGAATTAGCACAAAAGAAGCAGGATGCCTAGCCACAGGGAAAATCCACAAAAAAAAAACCCAAAAA